>JADNRX010000610.1:0-29544 GCA_015501595.1 Hymenopellis radicata | reverse complement strand
TTGGGAGTGTCCAAAGGCTACTCTGTCATCCCAAATCTGTCACCCCCGACCGCATCAAGGTAATGTCATTACCTTGGATATTCGCAACGTGCACTAACCCATGTTACAGTCCAACTTCCAGCAAGTCGAGCTTGACCAGCGTCGTTGGACAAGATCAGTGGGATTGTCAAGATGACGGACGCACTCGCTACAACGTTCCGTACTTTGTACAACCCCCGCTGGGATATCGATGTTTTCGATGAGGATAACGAGAAAGCCGCGACTCACAAGGTGTGGTAAATATAATTAATGATAGCATCGCATAGAAACACAACAAATTGTACCATTTCTGTACTTCCGCCTCCTTTGCAATTCACCCGCATACACAGCAAGAAAGGCGTGCTCGTAGCGAAAATTCATGTCATGTCACGACATCAAGAGGGGATTCAAGCGAGGCGGAAGCTCCAAAAAAGAGTAGTACCATACAACAACGGTCTACACTACACTACAATTAAATATAATAGATAACCGCTCTCCTCCTACGCAAATGCATTCATATCGTACCTCGAATCATTCGCAGCCGTCATCGACGCAAAACTATACGCCAACGCCCAATCGTCCTCGCTCAAAGAGACAGAAGAGTCCTGCCCCTGAGAGAACGCAGAGAAAAGTGCAGATAGAGCTGAATGATACGTGTGAGTTGAATTAGATGAAAAAAAAGTAGTCTGAAACTACCTTCAGCACTAAACTCTGAACTCGGCGAAGCCCCCGTAGTCCGTTGCACAAGCCGTTTGAAGATCGCCTGTACACACCCAATGAGCATCCTGCACCAATCTAGCACCGGCGACAGGCTTACCATCTCCGCCCCGCTCACAAAGGTATCCACACCCTCCGTCGCATTCTTCAAACTCGCCCGCCTCTTCTGCGACGCGTACTTTTCCACCACCGCCTCTATCCACTTGACCCCCATCCAAAACGGCGTCTGCCTATTCAGCGCCCGCTTGCACAGCTTGAAGTTGTTCATCGCCACCTGCGCTAGGATGTTCGTAGACGCGTTCAGCACGTTCTTGGACGTCTTTTCCGATGGCGCGGTGTTGGCGAGGAGGACGCGCCCTGTGCGGATGCGGTAGTCTGCAACGCTCAGCTCGGAAAGCAGGGGAGGCAAGAAGAAATTACCTTGAACCCACGCACTCGCGGCGACGAAGAGGCACTGGTTAACGAATGGAGACGCCAAGTATGAGAACGGGTCAACGAGATCGGCAGACGTGATGACACTGCTTATCATCTGGCACGCGTTATTTACCACCGCTAATCGGTCTTGAAGACTTGCTCTAGCGGCGTTAACTTTTGGATGAATGAGAGGCGGTCGGTAAAGGAATATGACGATGCAGTTGTACTGCCGCCTGGTCAGCAACGGTCTCGTGGATGCACCGTGTACAGACGTACCCAGAGGTGAAGGGCAAGAAATACTGGCCCTTCCATGTTCGATGCGTGAGCTTGAAGACTGAAGAGATGTTAGTCGTGCCGAGTGCTGCAAGCAGGATGAACCAACTTCTCAGAGCTGAAGGTCATGGAATCTGGCAACGAGTTGTACACAGACGTGATAGCATCTTCCACCTCACACAGGTCGACTGAAGACTCGGGATGTGTAGCTGGCTGCTGAGCAGCTTCTTCGCTTGTAGGTTGCTCTCCGCGCGATGGGGGTTCCGAAACAGGCGGAAGCCAGGTCGTTTCGACGGTATTGATCACCTCGGCAAGCTCTCCGTACATTTTGAACATCCGAACAAAATATGGGAACGGTGACGGAGATTGCGACGAAGAACCGTCAGTCCCCTTTTCAGGAAAGGCTCCTTGAATTTCGTGTACAGCCGTCATTTCTGTCTCGGTGGGAAGGGGAGTCTATAGAGGTCGAGTCAGACCATGAAAGAAGGTTAGAAAGACGCGTATTACAGTGATCTCTTTGTCCTTCACAGTTACAGGCCGTCCTGTCCCGAAGGCCAAGATACGATCCAGTAAAAAGCAGGACCACCACAAGAGACGATCCTCGTATTGTTGTATTGGACTCGAAGGAACAGCGCGGCACGCAAGGTCCTGATGCAAGCCCAAGTCGACGGCCATTCTATGGGGTGTGAGCCATCGCCCGAAATTTGTTAAAGAGATATGTACCTTAGTGCCATGCCAGAATAAGTCCATAGGGCGCCCTCGCTGTTCAATCCAAACGAAAAATATGCCAAAAACAACAAGGCAGCCACTGTATTTGAGGAAGGATAACCAAGTAACGGAACCAGCAACTGTTTAGACTTTTCCGCAAAAGGTATCCCGTACGTTGCTGGAGATCTATCGCGCTGCGACCGCACGATTGGAACGTCAGAAAACCTTTTGAAATATAAATTCCTTCATATGCGTCCTAGGTCAGACTTGCAACTCACCTTGACGCCAGCGCGCATATCGTATTGATCAACAATGGTGCAGTAACCCTCTTTGATGGGTCCTCGTGGTCAATATTTCCCATCAGACGCGACTCGGTCAAGAACGGGAAATGACTGCCATTCTCGTGAAGAACAAAGGCAGCAGCCGTTGCAGCACAGAGGGGCGGGGTATATCCGAGTCGATGTCATATGGCGAATCAGGGAGATACGAGGTTGAGGGGTTTCCAACAGGCGAGGGCGTTTCTCCGTTGTGGATGGCGGACAGAGGGTTGATGTAGTGGATAGGTTCGAAGGAGAACGGCGTTGCACCAGTGAGGTTGTATGGATCGGGAGGTCCTTGATGTTGGGGTAGCAATGGACTGACACCCGGGGGTGTGGGGGACGCGCATCGAGAGCCGGGAGGAGGTGCCCGGAAAGCGATGGAAATTTGTTCTAAACCGGGCTGTATGGCTGTTGGTCCAAAAGCTCTGTGTACCCGGTTAGCGAAATGCAAGAAAAAATGTCGAAGTATAGTACCTATGGTATTGGAGCACTAATGGAGGATCGTGTGACTGAGAAGCAGAGTTGCGCCTAGATTCAAGCGTGGTGTTTCCAACGAGTGGCTGCTTTGACTTCCGCTCCTGGCAGACGGCTTGAGCTTTGCTTGGGGCTCGTTGTGGGGACCAGGTAGGGCCGCCGCCAGAAGAATATCCAGGGCAGACTGATTGTGGGGGGTGGGGGTGGACATTATGATTCGGATGTGGGGGCGGATATTGACTCGTCATTACCCTGCGGCGCGGCGGGCTGGCCATGGACGAGTACCTGGGCGCATCATGCCTGAGGGTCGGAGATTCCAGCGTGTGATTCGAGCGCGGATAAGGGCTCTAGTACGCTGATTATCCGAGTCTATGGCGAGCTCGTCGTGGCTCGACCGGTTCCACCTTGGACTTGACAGACTTTTTATGCTTCCTGCCATCCTGCTCGGGATCCGGCCACTCGCAGAGAGACCGCGTCGTGTGGCAGTTTCCACAGATGGGCTTGGTCCCGTCGCATTTTCCTTTCTTTTCTGGCTCGGAAATTCGAGTCAACTTCCGGACCAAGAAGCTATAAAACTTACGGCGACAGCGGTGGCATGCCATGGTTATCCGCTTGCGCTTCAATGGCGGTCCACAGGCGCCAAATCATCCTTGTACGTCGTCGTCTCCATCGTCTGTCGGAGCCGACACAAAGCGGGATGAGAGGCAAGCGCCGGGTCAGCTGTTGGTGGGCAGCCATAGGAGTGAAATTGCCGAATTAGGAACAAACATGCGGCCGGAGTCAAGAGATCCGACAAATTTCCGGAGGTTCACCTCCTTGAACGACTTGGAGGGAATCCCCGTACCTTGCTAGGGCGTTCAACGGCTAGTCATTGTGAAGTAGAGTACATATACTTCTCATCCCGGTACAATCCTGGTATATATCTTGGTTTTCTTGCTTACCGTAACTTTGCAGTGTCCAGGTGTACCTATCATCTTCAAAATATACTCGTTTCCCTTGTTATGCCTCTATACAATGGCCACTACATCTGATTCGCAGGACCTCGAAAGTGCCCAGCATAACCTACTCAGCGAGTCCTTAGAGGCTCTCGACTAAGAGTTCTTGCTGCGTGATAGACGGGCAACGACACAAGATTAGGACTAGTTAGCAGTGAGTCTGGCATTAAACTTCATTTAGAATACATTATCTCCCAGTGTGTGCGCGTAAAAAACATCTCAGACATGCTCCGCGTGCTCCTTCTCATCCTCATCCTTCGCTTTCGTCATAGGCGTTACCTTGTACGCAGCAAACTTGCGCGTAGGAACCTTATTGTAGAAGAGTTCATCCAAGTCTTCGAGGGAGCGGCCCTTAAGTTCGGGAACGAAGAAGAAGCAGAAGAAGAGACTGAGAATCGTGATGTTAGTTATAGGTGATAGCAGTGGAAGAGATAAACTGACGCTACAACGGAGAATCCACCCCAGAGGTATGCGATTTGACCTTGCAGATTCCCCGTAACCTGTATCTTGAATGTAAGGTACCACTGAGCGTTGACGTTAGCGTATCGTTTCAACGTCCGGGTTAGGAATCGAGCGTACCCAAGTTGGAGATCAAACCAACACCGAAGCCAGACCAGGCAGCGGAGGCGAGGGTCTTCTCACGAAGACGATTGCTCGACACTTCAGAGGCGATGGTCCATGGCATAGGAGACTGAAGCACATATTAGCGCTCTTCGGAGAAGAGATACAAGATACAGCACACTCACCCAAGTGAAGGAGTAGATCAAGATCCACATGAAAACAGCTACAACGGCATGTCAGTGATGGGGCTAGCAATTGAAGGGTACGGTGACGCTCACCTCCGAGTGTCAGTCTTCCCCGTGGTCCAGAGGGCTTGCTGTTTGTAACGCTCGCCACACCACCGACAGTCAGCATGGAGAATAGCATGACCGAAGAGCCAAGAAGGACAAGAGGGCGACGGCCAACGCGATCAGGAAGGTAGAAGCCTGCGGTGCGTTCAGCGCCAAACGATGATAGTGATCAAGAGATGAGCTCACCAACAAACGAGATGATTAGTTTGCAAGCGTAGAGGACGACAAGGAGCTCATAAGTGTTTTCGAAACCCAGGTTGAGGAGCTAGGCGCAGCTTAGAATACAAAGAGGCGACAGAAAGAATCGACTTGCAGTGGTGTTGAGATAGTTCTTAATGGTAAAGTTAGACCATGGATAATCCAGAACCAGGGGTTGGTGCTTACATTCTAGAAAAACAAAGTCAGCATAACGGACAAGGCAATGCAGACGAGACGTACCATGAAACTGATGCCTTGTGCTTGTTGCAAGCATTGCATGCCAATAGCAATCAAAGTACGGCGAAGATCCGAACCGCGGAAGATCTGCAAGAAGCTAACACCCTTTGTCAATTCCTTCTCGTGTTCATAAGCCACACGGATTTCTTCAACTTGGGCATCGATGTCCGCATCGTCAGCATTTGGGCCACGAAGGCGGCGCAAGGAATGATGTGCCTCTGTAAATCATGTTAGACTGGGTCAACGAACAAAGGTCAGTCCTGTACCATCGAGCTTCCCCTTCTGGACGAGCCACTGCATGACGCGGTCAGTCGATGAGACGTCGCAGTGTAGGACGAAGACTTACCCGGGGTGATTCGGGAAGGAATATACTGCCCATGGCGATAACAGCAGGGAATATGAACTGCAACCCAATGGGAAGCATCCAGACGAGGCTGTCAGTACGAAGATGGACGCCGAACATGACTGCGTTTCCCAGGAACGTCCAAAACTGCGAAATCAGACGGAAACTCAGTGGCAGGGGATTGTTAACTCACTTCTGAATAACAGTGTCTGAATGTAAAGGTCAGAGACGTAACTGGAAGGAACAGAGCAGGCGCTCACAGAAATTGACTAAGGCCCCTCGAATGCGTTTTGGGGCACACTCTGCTTGATAGAGACCGGTCACTGCAGATGCAATTCCGACGCTTATGTTGACAATGATCTTTCCAACGATGAGAGTCCAATATGAATGCTTGATGGTCGAGCAGGCTTGAATAAGAGTTCCGATAACACTACACAGCGTAAGCCGCGTCATGTGTATACAGTTAAAGTCCGGCTCACCCAATAACACCCAGCGATACGAAAGATATCCTACGACCATATCGTTCGTTGATGAAGGGCGCAATCATACAACCGATCATGATTCCAGCCTGAAGATGTGTAAGAACGAGAAGCGAGCTTGAAGTGAGATGGGGCACCGTTCCAAGTGCGGTACCCGTACTCTTATCTGAAGAAGACAACGCGTGTATCGTAGTCCCATCTTCTAATGTTTTCCAACCTTACACGCGTCAGACAGCAACGCGTGGAGATCCGGATTGTAACTCACCTGAACCAAACTCTTTGCCAAACTGTGTCGCCCCAATAACGCCTCCCCACCTATTTTTCTCATTAAGACGTGTCTTTTCGCGCAAGGATTAAGGACATGCCAGTTGTTATCGTAACCAAAACTGAAAGCACCAAGAGAAGAGAACAACGACACCGCCAATAACGACGGGGTCATGTCCTACACAACATATCAAACAAGTCCCCAGCCCTGTAGGTGATAACAACGCACCTGATACAAAGCAGAATCTTGAAAGCCCATGGTGTCCGGATCAGAACCTCAACTATGGGGGAATTGGGGGGTGGGGATCCTTCGCGCGGGGGGTGATCATCATCTTTTAAGTCGCAGCACTTCAGGGAGCTTTTTCAATTTTTTTGAATTTTCATTGCGCCTGCTCAGATGATCCAGATCCAGGGCACTTCTTAGGGCGCCGTCCGGAAGTTGACATGTTCGGGTGTTCTATCTCCATTTGGCTCAGCCATAGCAGGCGGCGTGCGGGACAGAGCGAAGGTACATTGTAACAAGGGTACAAAGAATGAAGGCGAGGTGGAAGGAAGACGAAAGCAGACTCATGTGTGCCATCAACGTTTGAAACAAACAACGTGCGGCTATCCAGACCAACAAAACTGAACTTCTTCCGATCTTTCATTTCCACCAACTCGGAGTGATGCAGGCATTCCACACAAGCCGCCGCCCCTCGCTAATGCTACGACCAACGGATGTGCCTAATTTCCGGACATCAATCAACGGATGTGGAAAAAAGGGAATCCATTATCCGCCAGGATTTATGTATTCCCCTTACGCTCCGCCTATGTACATCCGAACCACTCTGCTTGAAACTATTCCATCATGTCTGTCCCCGAAAAACTTGCTGCCAAACTAGCGAAAGGAGGCGTCGTCACGGACGGCGTGTGGCGCAAGGGCGCAAAGCCGAACGTTGCTCTCTGGGTCACCGAGGATCATCGACTGTACGAGGAGGAAATCCCGTATCCCATATGTGGACCGGATGACTGGTATGCTCTCTGTTCCTGCAAGTATACAGCTACAACTTGTCCCCCAGTATCGTACATGTCCGCGCTACTGGTATTTGCGGCTCAGAGGTACGCTTTCATGTCGCGGATAACTCGCTAATCTGACGTTATCATCCCCATAGATACACTTTTGGAAGACAGGTCGCATCGGAGACTGCAAAGTAACCCATGATCTCATTCTTGGTAAAGCGTTTCTGTGGACAGTCATACATACGACGCCTCTGAACATCCTGACAATAGGTCACGAATCTGCTGGAGAGATCCTGGAAGTGGGATCGAACGTGAAGAGCGTAGTAAAAGGTACGTAGACTACACCACATCCTTTCCTAATGTTGACTGTCTCCCAGGTGACCGCGTTTCAATCGAACCTGGAGTTGCCTGCTGGGAATGCAAGCAGTGTGTTTCTGGGCGATACAACCTATGCCCTACTGTCAAGTTCAGCGGAACGCCACCCTCCCATGGAACCATGTCGCGTTATGTCGCTCATCCTGCGCGGTACCTGCACAAGTCAGTACTCTCAAGTCTCATCCTGTCACCTATTAACATATCGTTAGAATCCCGGATACCATGACTTTTGCTCAAGGCGCTCTCATCGAGCCATTATCAGTCGCCGCCGGCGCCGTCTCACGCGCTTCTCCCAAACTGGGACAACCCGTTCTCGTCTGTGGAGCAGGACCCATTGGTCTCGCGGCGGCTCTCTGCGCGCGCGCTGCTGGTGCTCACCCCATTTGCATTACGGACCTTGAAGAATCGAGATTGGAGCAAGCCCAGCTGCTCGGCTTCAAGCTGACGCTCAAGGTTGAGCTGGCATGGGACCGCTTTGAAACGTCCAAGAGGATTCGGGATCTCATGGGTGCGGATTGTGTTCCAGAAATCGCGTTCGAGTGCACTGGTGCGCAGAGCAGTATCGCGTCGGCTATCTATGTTGGTGGTCTCCCTCTCAAAAACGTGGTGTTTCTAACATGCTCCCCCACAGGCCGTCGTCGACGGAGGTACCGTTCTACAAGTCGGCTGCGGTAAACCTGAAATTGAACTCCCGATCATGGCCATGTCTTTCCGCGAAGTCAAGTACGATAATCCTCTCTCTATTCACTTTCGCCTATCTGACGTGTTACTTCTTAGCATCATCACGTCTTTCCGATACAAACAGACTTGGCCCACGGTCATTCGCCTTTTGAACGATGCTGTTCTGGGCGAGGCTGATAAACTTATCACGCATAGCTTCCCACTGGAAAAGATCATGGACGCTTTCCAAACGTGTGTCACGAAAGAGGCGAAGTCGATAAAGGTTCAGATTTTAGACGATTAACATAAGACGGATAGCCAGACGCGTGCTGCTTGATCATACGAGGTGGGACTGAGCCCACAGCTGGGTCCAATGTGGCTATCGGGCCTGCTACCGACGGGGACACGCACTGTAGTCATAATTAGATTTTCACAATGGAAAGGTGTGCAAAACGAACCTAGTATTGACGTTGACCCCGATTGGAATCGAACGCCCGGACGGGAGTTGCCGAGACGTCAGTCCGCGACATCGTGACTGAGACTCGACCTCCAAACGCCCTTTCAGTGCGTTTGACAACATGCCTCTGCCAGTGATTCTCCGGGTCTTGACTGCAGTGATAATATTCTATCTTCTCGGCACCTACTTCCCTTACGTCAGCGCGGCTATTGCTGGTTTGTGGGTCTATCGTTATACTTCCATCCCCAATGCGCCATCCCTCGGTCCGCGTCCACGTAGTCCCTCCCAGTCTCGCCGCCTCCACAACGCTAAAATGCGTTTCATCGAGGCGTCGCCACGGGAGTCTTACAAAGTGATACCTGTTACCCACGTTCGCTTGAAGACTGCCGTGGTGGCGATACAGGATTCTCCACGCCTCCTCAGAATTGTTCAACATGCATTAGACACACTCGTCACACAGGACATGCTCAACCTCCTCCAGCAGCTTCTCCGGACATACTACGACAAGATCCCCATTGCTCAGCAAAAGGATTTCTCGCCGCCAACCACAAACGAAATCCGTAAATTTCTGGAAGAGCCGAACGTACCGCATATCAGGATCACACCAATGTTAGAGAATAGCTCACACGGCGTGGCCAGCAAGGAACAGAAAGACGAATACATCATTCACCTGAATGTTATCTATATTGACGCATTAGAGGCAGCACAATCGGTATGCTTTTTCAAATTTGTTCTTTTAATTGTTCTAATATGTATTGAGCTGGATGCACTCTGTAAATTTGTGTTTGTTGTGTCAGTCACTGTCATGCATGAATTGATGTATATCATTACCAAGCGATTTTTTTATCCAACATCAACCCCCGTCATTTCGGGTACTAGCTGGTGGAGCAAAGATGAATTTGTTGGCGAGCTGGGCTCTGAATTAGAGAAGATTCTATTTGGAGGAATTATCCATGCTGAGTGGCGTTCGGATGGGTTTGGGCAGTGTAATGCGCTCCGGCGGGTTACCCTCAAGAAAATCCAAGCGCCAGGTGCTTATACGGATTATGAGATATGTGCGTGTTTCTTTAGGCTCCTAAGCAACCACACACTCACATGCTATTCTAGCTGCTGACTTCTTAAGTCAGTACGCCAGTGCAATTTTAGAGGGATCACCTCTACCAGAATTAGTACTGGATGAAGAGTATCTCATTCCTAAGCAGGTGGAAACAGGGTATGAGCGGATGCGTTGTACCCCTTACCGTTCGCCCAACAGATACATTAAGACTGTTATATGTGACAGAAACTCAAAGTAATAAGGTGTTCTTTCTCCTACAAGCTCATTCATCTGATAAATCTTAGATTTCACACTGGCCCGGGCTTATCGTACTAAGTATGGGCATGTGTACGATAGAAAATGATATTCGACTGCTATCTACCTGCTTGCTATGCGTCCTACGGCGCAAAAAATGTATCTTTTGATCCCCGAATCGACTTCCTTCCTCCCGACCTCAACCCGACTTCATCGCCGGCTTTCTAAACGTCTTTGAGAGCAGGCAAAAAGAAGACGAGATAATGGCCATCCTAAGCCGGCGTCATTTCTCAAGTTTGCCTGAGAATGAAGAAGGTACGTACCTATTATGAATTCCATGGCCGTGGCGCACTACCCGGGAAGCTCGGGTCACCTCACAATGTATAGCGCTGTTACAGGCGCTGAATGCACTTCAGAGGACCAGTAATACTGCAGCGCCGTCTCTGTGAAGGACGTCACATTCGTTCACGGCGGCGACGAACTCGGAACACCCGCTGGCCTCGTTAGCCACATCGTCGCTGGATTACAAGGTTGTAAACACACTCTCGAACGATTTCCCTCTTGGTCTCCTCGGTCGAGGAACTCGATATTCTCCCATGTGTGAGCGTCGTTGTCATTATTGAAGGCGAAAATGCGATGACGGGAATGTTGCTTGTCGTGACTTATGTCGCTCATCCTGCGCGGTACCTGCACAAGTCAGTTTTCTCAAGTCTAAGTATAGTAGGGCCAAATACATGTGCCAGTTTTAATTCGTTCCGAGTCTATGTTGAGTATGTAGAAGGAGTTTCGTGGCAGGGATCCTAGGTCTACCAAAATGCTCCTCCATGTCGAGATTCTGGGCTATGCTGATAAAGTTGTAGTATTGATACAGGACTCACGTCCGTTGGCTCTGAGCATCCATAACATGAAAATGAGGTCTGCATTGGGAAAAAGTCAAACAAGACACTTCTTTATCTCTCGAAGGAGCACCTATCACATCCCAAAAATCTTCCCAAAATACGTCTCAACACCCTTCCATTCCTTCACAGCAGCCCCAATAAAGCCATCCGGCCTCACCACCACCATTATCCCATCCCCTTCCCCAACCATATACGCCCCATATGCGTGCCCGACCCGATCGACGAACACATCACCCTCATCTTTCCCGTCCCCTTCTTCACAATCCCGTAAACCTGAACGCTATCTCCAGGAAGATTCTTCACACTAACCCCGTCCACAAGACCCATATCACCGAACACCAAAACCGTATGCATCGCCGGACTAAACAACCTCAAACAACGACGTCTCCTCCCCATCCCCTCTAACCAATCCAGACGCCTCCGGCGCCCGATCCCCCGCACACAGCGTGCCCCGTCCTTCATAGCCCGCATACGCATGCGCTAACATATCTTCCTTGTCTTGCGATATAGCACTCCTCTCGTCTAGAACGATGTCGCTATACCGGTAATTGATACCATACATCTCCAGAGCCGAGTTTCTCCACCGGAACCACCCGGATTTCTTCTCGTTGTCCTTGTCCTGGGTTGACTCTGACTCTTTCTCCTTCGCCACAGCGTGTGTATAGAGCTTGGACGTCGCGTGGAGCATCTGCGTTATGACGGGGAGACGTTCTTCGTTATACGTGCCTAGCAGCGAGGCGGGCGCCAGGTTTTTGAGAACAAGGGATAGTTTCCATGTCAGGTTGGACTGGAAGTGGAATTATCATTGATAAGGGGTAGGAAGGTAGGAAGGAATTTGACTCACGGCGTCTTGGACACTACAGTTCATGCCTTGACCTCCGGTTGGAGAATGGACGTGAGCAGCATCTACAGTCGACAATCAGGAATAGGCGGAAGGGAGAAGAAAGGCGAATGTACCCCCGACGACGAAGACGCGGCCTTGTTGGAACTTGTTGACCATGCGCATATTGGGCCTACAGATGTCATAAGCGAATGTTCTCGCAGCGCTGTCAAGGGACAGGCCGACGTACTTGAAGTAAGACAACCAGGTGAACTCTCCAAACTGCAGATCCTCACGTCCCGTTTCGCGTTGAAAGAACTCGACAACCTTCACAGGATCAGCAAGATCGGTGGGATCGAAGTTTTGACCAGTGATGCCGAGGCCAAATTTGTTGCTGGAAGGTGACAAAGGGCGAGCCATTATACTAGAAGGAAATTCATGAGACTACATATACACACTGATAGGAAGGAGGAAGACCAACGTGAAGTGACCCGGTTTCCCCCAGATGTGCCAGAACTATTGATTGGTGAGTGCAGGTTCCTTGAGAAAACGAATAGCATACATCGGACATCAACCCATTAATTTCCACATCGCCCCAAACCATACCATCAGCGTCGCGAGTCTCGCCTTGGAACGTCAAACCCAACAGCTTCCTCGAGGCACCTAGAAAATTCAGAGAGAGTTCTGCGCAGGGGAGAGGACAGCTTACCTCTACCACCGTCTGCTCCAATCAGATATCGAGCAACCACGGTCTCAGTATCGTCCAGCGGCTCTCCATCCTTGAAAGTCGCGAGTGTAGCAGCCACACTTTCGGTGTCCTGGGTGATGGCGACGAGTCCCTTCCCACATTCCACCGCAACGCCGTACTTGGCAAGATGTGCGCGCAAAACATCTTCCAGATCCCTTTGGCTGAGACAAGCACCGTTAGCCTGTTGAACATTAGCACTGAATCCACGATGAGCGGAAGCAAGCTTACGAAGGGGCGGTCAGGCCAAACCTCGCCCTTCTCGTACAAATCCCAAGTCTTGATGGGGACAGTGCCTCCCGGGAGTTTGTAGGCGCGCATCGTCGGGATAGGGGTAGAGTATTTCTGTACATCCTCGAGAACGCCGAGGGATTGGAAAAGTTCGAATGTGCGGGGCTGCAAAGTGTAATTAGAAACATTGGCGTAGGAAGAGTCGGTATACTCACCTGAACGCCAAACCCACGTGAACCGACGTGATATTGCTCTGCCTTGTCCACGATTCGGATTTGAATGCCATTCTTGACGAGGGATAGTGCAGATACGAGACCAGCGGGTCCAGCGCCGACCTAGAGCGTGTCAGTACGCGAGGAACGGCGGGGTGGATACACTGACGATGAGAACAGGGAGAATGTCGTTGGCCATTGTGGTAGGCAGTCAGGTAGGTGGTCAGATGCATCACTCGGTCGTGAGATTTATATGGATGGTGTGGGGTTTCGGGATCATGGCCGTAAACGGGGATGAAGCGGGCATGATGAGCGTACGAGCCAATCATGCGCTTCTGGTTGAATCACTCTTAGACCCACGGCGCTAAAATCCTTCTTCCATGGCGGGATGGTGGCAGGAGGGAATGTATTTTTGGAACTCGTCAACATGAGTCTCATCCGCCCATCTGGCTAACAAATAGCGCGCGCCACGCGCGGCGAGCTTTGCGCGATGTTTCTCGAGTACGGCTTTGTCCCGTTCGCGCAATTTTGCTCCAGAATAGGCCTCCATCGGGAGATGGTGGTGGTCGGAGAACGAAGTGGATCGGCTGTACAAATAAACGCCAAACAAATGAGACGCGTCGCCCGCTCACGTGGTTCGCACTGGTTTCCCGCAACTATCACCCACCTCCTGAAAACAACTTTACAGAACGCTGAGTCGCACCCGACTTATGAAAGTCAAATTGCCAATGCGATGTACCAGCCTGAGCCTTTCCGGCGCTAGGCTCCAGGGCGTTACCAGCTTCAGCTAGTACTAACCTGTATTTTGACCTAATGTGGCATTTTACCCACAAATGATGCCACACGCATGGAGCATCAGACTCATAGGTTCATATCTGCAGGGCATCTTCGAAATCCAAGGACGACGTACTCGGAGGAAAGATTATGTACACTGCCTTCCAATTTTTTGTCCAGATTTGTCCATGGAAAAGCGAAGCGCGACGTAGACTCGGAGTTAACGGTCTACTCGCGCGTCTGAAGAGATGTGGGTCCAAATGCATACCCTCCTTGATATCCAACTACGACAACGCTCCAGTATGGATAATATTGCGCCACACCACTCTTAGTCCCAAGCCATGGCACTCGGGCGCATTGTCGATACAGCTCGAGATGCGGCGTCGACTGTGCCTCGACGTAATACACAGCTATGGTACGCCCCGTTCTGCTTCTCTCTGGCTTGATATCGGTTAAAGAATTCATTCTGTGAAGGCATATCGCATGGACTGCCGATACGATACTGATATCAGACTCATCTTTACGCAAACGATACATAGCCGCCGAAGACCAAGAAAAGCCTATACGTGTATTTGTCCCGGAAAACTCCGTGGTTGCCATCTGTGGCGTAACATTCCTCGTCGGAGCAGTGCAAGCGTGGCCGTATACACGCGGTCAGATGTCTGCACGAATTCCCGGAAACTAGGTACGCCGGTGCCAGTCAGATCACCGGTCACGCCGCACAGCTATGCATAGCGCAATGTGTAAGACTACTACTGTGGCGCACATTGATATCTCCGCGTCGTCCGTTCATCTGACATCGAACATTGCTTTGATGCTGTTCCGGCACTTCTATATCCCTACAACCCTGTACGATTACGCCTCCAAAGATCGTCCTTCATGCATATCGCACCGGGTCAGTGTGAATCCACAGTAATCAATGCCTGTGAGTCCACAGGATAGTAGCGCTTAGCACTTGCTTATCCTCTTTGAAAGCTAAAGGTACGCGTCCATAGGTCTAGAAGGCAACAACTCCTCTTCATGTCTTACTGCTCGGAGGTAAATTCCATCACTTTATTCCCACATTCCAAATAAACCGTTTTCTTACAAAATACCGCCACAGTTCGTTATCAACCATCAAGGGTTCAAAAAATGCACGTAACCGTGACGCGACACGTACCTTCTTTCCCATCACCTTGCACTACTTCCACTGTTCCACACTTCGACGATGCCGCGTACCCTGCTCGTCGGATATATAAACCCGTGCCACAAGAGCTTTAGGACGACAGTCAACTTTTACTCGACAATGCTTCCCACTCCCTGCGTCTCCCCCTACACATTGCAGCAACCTGGCAGTTCTGTCTCCAGCGCGGACACGCTGCCAGTTCCGCAAGGGGATCGCGAACCGATTGCCGAACACGATGTTCCTCGTCGTGCAAGGCGGAGCCTCCTAGGTTTTGGGTCTCGAACCATTGAGGAGAATCCTGGATGTAAGGCTCATATCGCGTGAAATGTTTCCGTTCGCTGATCCAAATCACAGTCGAGCACGGCTGCGACTACGAGAAGAAGTATGAACCTGACGAAGAATACAAGGAGATGGGTCCAAACGCGCGCATCTGGTTGACCTACCTGGACGAGAGCCGTATCTTCGACACCCAGAAGTGCGAGGAATGGCAGGATGGACTCGGTGTCCTCATCGTTTTTGTACGTGATGTCGCGTTCTGCCAGTGATTGACCTGTCTGATTACCTGTCTAGGCTTCCCTATTCACCATCGTCGTCTCCATCTTCTGCTCGCATAGCTCCAAATTCCTCCGTTCAGATAACAACTTGAGGATGTCCGCCTTGATCACTGAGATGACCCAAATCCACCGCGCTATCGCTGACGGAACTACCATTGAAGACGTCCCTCGCGCCGACACCACTTTCACGCCCATGATGTCGGATGTCTGGGTTATTGGGTTGTGGTACACCAGTCACGCTTTGAGCCTCTCGATCGCGATTGTCGCGATGCTCGCCAAGCAATGGATACGCCAGTACATGATCCTCCCTTCTGGAGACGCCCGCCAGCGCGCGCGGACCAGGCACTTCCGGTATCTGGCGCTCCAGAAATGGCGCGTCCCCGAAATTATCGATTTCCTCCCGGTCCTTATGCACGTCGCGTTCAGCCTGTTCTGTGTTGGTTTAATCATCTTCCTCTTCACGTTGCACACAGGAATGGCGATTGTCGTGACGAGCGTCTTTGCCGCTCTGTTCGTCGTGTGCATCGTCATTCTACTCCTTCCTGTCTTTAACCCCGAATGTCCTTACAAGACGCCGCTGGCTTTTCACGCTTTCGACGCATTTAACGATTTGGGTTCCAACAAGACTGACGACTTTTCGGAAACCCACCCGTCTGTTCAGTCCTTCTCGACCTGTATCTTTACGGACGGCGTGCAGGATAAGCTCGAGTCAGCTTGAACTGTAGTAATCGATGAATCAAAGTGTTTTCTTTTCCCCCCATAAATATCACCTTCCGCTTTCTCTTGTTTGAAGTGCCTATATTAGCCTAATTGCATTCCAAAGTTGCAGGCATTCTTCAATGAACTGACCAAGAACTGACTGAGACTCTTGGTCAGTCCCGGGAGACCCGGGCCGGTAACCGATTTTCCTTTCAAACCACCATCTTGTCCCAATTGTCAAGCCTGCTTCTGCTTCTACGGGTCTACGTATCGCAAGACTCACATCAGACTTGGAAGACTTGCACTGGATTCTCAAAGCTTATGAAGACCTGCGCCTCCGCCATAATGGGACCACCAAGCTTGCCTCAATTCCTTCCAACTTCGTTTACTGGCTTTCGTCTTCCACCAACTGCATTGCTACATCTCAATTGGCCATCTCGGTACGGCTAAACACATGAATTGCCCTGAAATCATACTCTCCATGGACATACCAGCGAAATGACACGTCGATATCCTACCTCTATGCGTTGAGGCCTATATGTCTAAAGGCGACGTGCGAAGTGTGCCGACGTGCGATACGGAATGGAGAAATACTTGTCAGCCTTCTATCACTCATGATGTCCATCAAGATAGTACGTACTCCCAGAGCCACATTTTGACTTATTGTATTCATGGGAATGCGACAGGCCCTTGTTATTGTTCTATCATGCCCGCTAGATGCCCGCCCGCCCTCTCTCCAGCTTTTGTCTGTCGTCCTCAGCCATCTGTCAGGGTGTAACTACGGTCCTTGTGTCATGGACATCACTCCCCTTAGGGCTTCGCTTTTGTCTGGAAATCCCTCTATTGTCTCGCGAGCCACAATTCCGTACCGTCGCGTCTTTCTAATACCACAGGCTCTATAGCTGCAGGGATGCACTAAGGCTGAGCGGAGACGCTGTTACACTGTAGGAGCCGCCTTGCGATCTGTGGCGCAATTTGGGGCCAAGCTGATTACGTTTCGCTGAGATACGGTCAAGCCGATTGCTCCTCATTAGCTTGAGCGCTAGAGCAACGACATCGTCGCCACTTGACGCCTACGTAGAGGGAATGAAGTTGGCCGGAAGATTCAAGAGCGTGTTACATAATGCTCTTCATGGTACACAGTTGGGTACAACGTCGGGAACAAGGGCTGACGTCTACCTTTTCCAGAACAAGATATGCTTTTGTGCTCTCCTTGCGCCTTGTAGCTGGACTGGTTACGGTCATTCTGTCCTAACAACAGTGTTGAAGCCCGCCCATTGCTTGTTCCATACCAGTCCGGCGTGCTTATACTCTTGGGATCATGAAGGTGCCTCTCTGGCTCTTGTTCGATGCTCTTGTTCCTCACTCTTTATAGCAGGATAGTAGTGATGCGTTGGAAAAATCCCTCTCCCTAGACGCATTCCGACCATCCTGGTGATGGCACCCAAAAGCTCATCAACTGCGAACCACACGTCTCAGATCTCAACGGCCGCAGAGAATACATCTCAGACCTCCACGACAGAAGAGGAGAAAGAGAATGCCCGTGGCGTGATATCTCAAATCGCTAAGGAGATCCCCACTCTGTCAGACGAGCAGTGCCGAATAATCCATGAAGAAATTAAAGGGTGCATACTTTGCTTTTCACGCAGTGGTCATTGACTCATAGTATTGTAGCGTTCTTACGCTGGCTCTCATCAAACAATACTTTCTCCAATACCAGGACATCAGTCGTACTGGCTCGTATACTCCAGCGGCATTCCGTGACATGGTGCAAAAGCACCTCGGGTCGGTCACCGCCACCGTTCTCGACGAGTCGGTCACCATCCTCGACCAGTAGAACTCGAAGAGCGGAAGCAGCAAATTACCTCGTTATTTAACCTCGGAAGCAGGACCTGCCGTGCCGTGATGCCGCCCCCACTCTCAGTACCTGTCTGTTACAATACCATCGACTAGTTATTTATTAAGGCTCCTTGACACCCCTCACAGCCTCTTTTGTCTCGTGTTGAGTTGCAATCAAGATCGAACTGACTGGATCTCAATGCTCTTCCTCTCTTTTGTCTTTTTTAACCATATGCGGACATTCGCAAGTGCCGGTATGCCGATGTTCGGTTATAAGAATGACGTTGATGACAGCCATGTACGTTCCTCTTCCCCATGCCTTCCCAACCGCTGCAGGGCGCGCCAAGCAGCGACAACGAGCCAGCCTCTGGCATTGCCGTTGTTGTGAATCTTCCAAGTCGCACACAAGCCAGACCGAGGGCTCTGATGTCGATGACAATATAACCACTGTCAACGATGGCGCATCTGTAAATGCGCAATCTGTGACCAGTATCGTCGAATCTGTTGACAGAAATCGACGTTCCCATGCGAAATTGGTTCCAAGCCAGCAGAAACGTTTAATCACCAGCGGTAAGCCAGAATCAGCTCATACTGTGCTTTAACCATGCTAACATATCCTTAGACCGATTCGACTATGAGCAGAAATACGCGCCGGACGACAAGTTCAAAGAAATGTCCGAGAGGAGTCGATTCTTTCAGACGTACCAGGACGAGTCTACGAAATTCGACGTGGACATGGTCGAAAATTGGAGGGACGGTCTGGATATGCTTCTGGTTTTCGTAGGTGCCTTTCAGTTATCAACATATATCTTCTGAACTGATATATGCTCCAGGCAGCATTGTTCTCAGCTGTTGTTACCACCTTTGTCGTGCAGACTTGCCAGAGCCTTCGCGTGGATTACGCGCAGGTTACGGCCACGTTGATACTTCGCTTAATCGATGTCGAGGTCGCCATTTCTCAAGGCGTCTCCGCTGATAACCTCGCGCGAAACACTGACCCCTCCCTTTCATTCAAAGCCCAGTCAGTCGATCTTTGGGTCAATGGCCTTTGGTTCACTAGTCTCGTTCTGAGCTTGACGACCACACTCATCGCGGTCTTGACCAAACAGTGGATCAACGAGTACATGATCCTGCCATCTGGAACCCCGCGAGACCGATCTCGTGTCCGCCATTTTCGACTCATTGGACTCGAACAATGGCATGTGCCGCTCATTATCGGTTTGCTTCCCGTCCTCATGCACGTCTCCCTCGGTGTATTCTTTGCTGGGCTCATCATCTTCGTTTGTTCACTCAGCCGGACGATGGCTGCAGCTCTAGGATCCATGACAGGCGTTGGAGCTCTGGCATACCTTATCAGCAATGTCCTTCCCCTGATCTATGCGAATTGCCCATACAAGACGCCCTTGGCGTTGTATTCCTTTAGACTGGTCAGTTGGGTTCGCCAACGCTTACACTCTTTGCGCGGCACCCCATCATTGGTGATAGCCCGTTCGTTGAAGGATGTCGAACACACAGCTGTTTCGCGCGAAGCGGAAGACTTAGACGCCCTTTCCATCTGCTGGCTACACAATACATCCTCCAATGCATCCGTGCAGAGCATTGCCCTACAGTCCTTAGGGGTATACCCTTACAAAGTCTACCGATCATCACAGGCCCTGCTGGTATAACGGCACCAATGTCGACTCCTCACTCATGTTTGGCCCTTGACATTGTTCGCATTGCGCGATGTGAAGGAACGACATGCTGTGATACGCGCTATACGCGTTCATCACCGTTACGACAACCCGTTGATCGTTTGGAACGGTTCCAGCGGCAGCGTTGCGCTTTGGCGAGTTTCGCATGGTCAATCAAGAGCAGAACAAGTACACGTTTTATATATCAGGAGCCTCACTTTGCCATTGATGTGGTTTGCAAAAGCTTGAGGCAGAGCCAAAATACATCGAACGGACGTACCATCGACGTCGTCTTTTGGGGCCAAGTGCTCGAGGCCGCCCTTCGTCATGGCCTGGAGTTCTTGAATATAGATTCGATCCACGGCGACGGTCCCCCATCCTTTCCATGGAGCCAAATCTCCATTGCGCGGTGCAGGCTCATGACTGTTACTGCCTCGTCTTGCAAAGGCACAGAGCATGCACTGTTTTCATATTCTCTAGGACCAGACCGAGAATTTCCTCTGGTTATCAGTCGTTACGACCTCGAGCAGGACGGCACATCGCCCCTGTTATCGGAAGCTTTGATCACCAACATGCGACCGTCATTCATGAGATGGGTGCTTCATGTTGGGTTTCCACAAGTTAAACGGTCTCCCGAGAACTATACTCAGCACATTCCCGACGATGTTCTCCTCATCATCACGTTACTACAAACGCGATCTGTCCAGGCCACGTCCTCTCTTTGTGACACTGCTCAGAGTGATCGTCTGTTTCGAAAGGTGCTAGAAACTGTTAAAGAGTATATGCGTTGCCCGTGGACAGAGCAGCAACCACCCTGATGTTGATCGTGCAGCGATCCGTGCCTTCAAGTTCTTGTTAACTCTGAAGCTTTCGGTTCCAGTACTCTGATGACTCTCGCTGACGAAGCCTTAGCTTCGGAATGTCTTTTCTGGGGCTCAACCGTCGCTTCGGTTCTTTGAGCGCGATCCCTCTTGGCTTACCGTTCGCTCTCTTCGAGAAGCTCTGGCACGTCGCCACAGCATCACTCGAGACTGGAGCAACTCACAATGGCTGGGAACTAGTGGCCAATATCTTCGTCTATCGTGTCGCATTTCGTGACCCATTCTTGATCATACGGAAACGATCTGTGCCTATCTAGTACGCCAGAACTGGTTGCACGACATTGGTGCTAGATTCATTCGTCTTGCCAATTCGGTAACGCCGCGAAATGACAAGCTCCCGACTTCTGGTGTACAGGCTACATCCTTATCGCGACGACCTACATAAAAGTCTTATCCACATATGCTAACGCTTCGCCGGTCTTTGCAGACGCCAAGGCCTACTTGGAGGATCCGCACCATTTGGCTGACGATATGCAAGATCTTGTTGCTCGCTGATGCCGAGAAGCAGCACAAGTTATGGGACCTAGCGAAGCTGATCAGGAGCGACTCCTGGTCGGAATGCGTAGAGGCCTTTCTCAGCTTGTCGCCTGCGAAGGTATGGAAAATGCGTATGACCACGTCCGCTGCATGGTACGCTGGGATATCCACGGGAAGAGGCTCTTGCTTTATCGACCGCTTCAGGAGCTCCGTCCTTTGATTGCGACTTTTGCAGGGATCAAGCGCGTGACAATTTCTCACCCCCGACATACGCAGACCCAGAGCATCAAGTATGTGGTTACGTTCTGGCCAGGCAAATTATACTAATGTATCTTTTCAGGCTAACGAATCACAGTCGTCTCCGACTAAGCGCGGTTTCTACCAGCGCTGGCGGAAACTGCTTCGGCATGAGCCGCCAATTTCTGTTCCTTGAAAGAATTGAGAATGACTATTTGATGAATTTCCGGGTTCCCTAACTCTAAGATACCGAGATTTCAATGTACGCCATGGATGATGTATCAGACTCAACTTGCTCGAAATATATGACAGTGTTTACGCACCATTAATCTCCATTTGTGATTGCCAGAACGAAGTTTACTTTTCCCCAGAATCACCGCCATGACCAAGGCTCGCATATATAGCACCCATCGTAGACGTCGCGACAACATCGCCGTCGGCAAACATTTATCTGAGGAATGACTCTCAGGCATTGTCTTCCAGAAATTGTGCACTGGTGCGCAGATAAAGAAAACGTGGAGTGTGGTGTGTATGTAGACGACATCGTTCACAAAGTTTCAGTCAACAAAATGTTCATAGCGAGTCTGCGCGGCAAATTCAGATGGCTCGGCCTAACTTCAACTTCAAAGTACACTGAAAATTTAGCCCACATTGTTTAAAGATACGTCCGATTTTATCGAAAGCCCGCCGGGGTTGAAAAATTTTCTTGACTTATTACTACAGGTCTACTATTAGCACAAGACTCACGTTGTCTACTCATGTACGGTGACAATAACCCGCTTGTATCTAAACAACTTGGGCGTACCGTCATCCGTCACCTGTAGAATGATATGGTAGTCCCTTTTAAACCTTATACCTCCCGTTGTAATCGATAGACAAAGGCAACGTCACCGTCAGCTTATCCGAGTTCTCCGACCCATGGAAGTCAAAGTCGGGCACCTCCAGCGCAACACGATGCTGACAGGCGGAAGGTTCCTTATATTGGAACCATTCAAAAGCTCAGCTTCCCACCGTCGGGGTCTGTCGACTGCGACGCGTCCAGGGTGATGGTGTCCCCGACCTTGCACGAGACGCGAAGAGGGAGCGCGCCGCCTTCACCATTGACAACGACATTGGGAGCATGGTTCACGGCCTTGAAATCCGGCGTCAATGTCCACCTCGGAGAACGTCAACATTCACAACGGCGGGGTGGAAAATATGGCTTCAACACTTACTGAATACGGGCAGCAAAATCATTTTGGAAAGCCTCCCTCCATCGCCAGATCGTCGCATGGTTGGTCATGTAGTATTGACCGTCCGTTTTGCTGGTCACTCGATCGACCGCGTCGGTATAATGTGAACAGACTCCGTCGATGGGGGTGTACCGGCCGCCCCATCCTCCGTACTTAGGTTCCTCCGGCACGTTCAGGCCATTCGGGATGAGGTATAAGAAAGTAGGAGTGTCGCCTTCCATGATATACTAGAGGTTTGGCATTATGAGAGGATTGAAGAAGATAGGTTTCAAGACGACGCACAGCGAAATCTGGATACATCTTTCCGAGGGGACCTAATTGGACGTTCTTCCTGACCCAGTCCATAGAGACTAAGGAGGGGTCTCCGCCTTTGATACCGTAGAAAATGTCGCCCGAGATGGCCGACCAAGTTGCTTGATATCACGTCAGGTGAGAGACTCAGCCTTTCTACGCGACGAGAAGCTCACCAGACGCGTATTCGCTGAAACCATGAGCACTAGCGATGTAAAAGTATGCCTGGGAAGTTGTGGCGTATCCAAGTGCCAGCATCATCCTACTTGCAGGTCAGAAACGACCAAGGTTTGTGGACGAATTTTGATCAAACCTGGTCGCTGATCGCGTAGACACGAATCTTGGAGGCGAATCTGTTCGCCTCCTCCACGGATCTTGTATTTTTCACTTTCCATAGCGCTTGGGCTCTGAGGGGCCGAAAAGATCAGAAGAAGTTTACAGAGAAGAATAAGGAACTCACAAGACGGACGCGCCTCCCCAAAGAAGAACCCAGACGGGGCGGCCTTCAGCGTCTTCCTTGTCCACCGCTTGAACGACAAGGTCCGAGCCTTCTGAGTCCTTGCCTTCGCCAACGCCTTCCATACCATAGACGGCAACCCGGACTTGGTCTTCGCGAGAATTTCTTCTGCTGACGGATAGCCAGACGCGTGCTGCTTGAGGTTCGGAGGACCTCGCCATAGGCTTTGATGATCGCGATCATCTGCTCAACATGGGTGGAGGTTCTGGTATCACTTTCAGCAGTAGTTCCAGGAGGTGTGTGATGCACTCACTTGAGCCAGGTGGAGGTCGTTGCGACAAGGCCCTCTAGATCGAATCATTGGAGTACAAAAGGAAACGAACGAGAGATTCCGCATCGCTGAAACATTAATCAGTTTGCATTTCTCGCAGAAACCTGGTTGTTGTACTCAGGCTCGTTGTTCTAGCACTTCATCAGTCAGTTTTCGACGGGCCTTATTAAGGTGCTCACGATATCGGACAAGACAAGCGTTCGAACGCGGCTCATGATGGTTGATACGTAGTGGTGAATGTGAAGGTCGTTTTCAGGGTATATCAGGCCCGGGCTTTCAGCAATTTCCGACTCCGAGAGTGAATATCCGACGTTTCAAACCGGATGTAGACATGCGTGTGCGTGGAAGACTGTGGCGGCAGTGTCATCGCTATTGCCAAGGACTACGCGATGTCCGGCCGGGTTCTAACCTTTTTTTCGATCCTTCGGAGTTGTCTTGAGGGAACTACTTACTTAGGTCGCAGCGAAAACAGCGAAGTGGTTGTGAGCCACGTGGAAGACACGTGCCACGTTACGCTTTGTTCCGAACGTCTTGTCTTGGAATTTCGCACCCACACGTCAACAATCTCATATTTTCCGTCCTCCTTTTGATTTACCGCTGGATTTGCTCGCGCCATGAAGTTATCTCGGTTGAAGAAAGGGCATACGAAGCCGTCTTTGTAGCCATCTGCAAACAGCAATCCTCTTTCGACGTAGGGCGGGCAAGTTTAACTCATGTGTTGTTACCTTCATCAACACCCGTCCAGAGTTCGACACCTCAGCATACAGTAAGTATGAACAACGACGCCACCCATGCAGTACTGTTACGCGTATACCGGGTCTGCTGTTGAAGCCAACGCTTCAATTTTGAATTTCTTTCGAGAAGACTCGGCAAGTGTTTGCGCGTACCTCGCACCCTACACATTCTCATGTTCGCACAGCTTCCAACAATACGGTATAGGTCGACCTTCCAGATTCTCCACTTGCAGATGCCGTTTCCGTGTCCTATATACGTGCTACCACTGCAGTCTCCTTGACCCTTCCTTGTTGTTCATGCGTCTTGGTCTGCCATCATTGTTCGGCATCACCATCCTTCGTCAATTTCATCTAGAGCGGGTCACTAAGTCATCACTTACCTATGGGGTGACATGCATTGACAAGGGGACGTCCTGGGAGCTCGATCCGGTTGACATGAGAGTAGATGGACGAAGCTCGGAGAGGCTCTGTTGAGACGTCGAGCCATTCCCAGCCTCATTTTGGCATGTTATATCGACATTCTTGACTGCAGGAACTTCTGCTCTGCATGGAAACGTTGGGGGCGAATCAATCGCCGCGTTGCCGAGCGCTGTGCCAACTACGCCCGACGTACACGTAGTCCACCCATTTGTTTCAAACCTCCCTTTCAGCTTCGAGGTGTGCCAGCTGAGGCGAATATTGTGACGGTGATCAAAAAGCTCGGGTTCGGTAAGTCATCTCGGACTTGTAATTGAAACATCTCCGAACTTATTTTAAGAACCACTCCCTGCAGCCTCCTCATTTAAAAGCTCGACAGAGTGGTATCTGTCGAACACCAAACTTCGTCTCCTGCAACTGATAATCCTCTGCAATGTCTTCCCAATCCAAATTGAACCCCATTCTCATCGTATGTCTCCCAAGCATTCATCCAAATACCTTTCTCATTTGAATGTAGAGTGGTGCCGGCCCAACGGGTCTGGTATTAGCGATTTCTCTCCTCAAGCAGGGTGTACCAGTACGCCTGATCGATAAGGAATCCAACTATCGCGTCGGATTCAAAGGCTCCGGCGTCATGGTGCGTTTCCTCTCACACACACTTAAGGACCTACTAAACATGCTTATGTCTAGCCTCGTTCACTTGAACTGTACAACCTTCTCGGTCTTCTTCCGAAGGTACAAGCTCTGAGTGGCGGTCAAAGACCGCGCAAGACGTACCTTCCCAATGGAGAGTTTACCGTCAACGATGTGATCGATTTCATGGAGAACACGCCGGATAAACCATTTGTTCGTGTCTTTGACTTGTATTGTCGCGTTGGTCAACTTACGGTTCTTTGATGTAGATCAACCCCGTCATGCTCGCGCAAGATCGACACGAAGCCACTCTTCGAGAGTACTTGGAGAAGACCTTCGGGTTCAGCGTCGAACTCGACACCGAGTTGGTCTCGTTCGAGCAGTATGACCATGGTGTTAAGGCGCGTCTTGTCAAGAAAACGCCCAACGGCGAAGCAGTTGAGGAGATTTTCGACACACCATACCTCGTAGGAGCAGACGGCGCGCACAGTATCGTCAGGAAGCAGTTGGGACTCTCCTTCCTGGGTGGGGAAAAGTTTGAGACAACCATGGTTGTGGGCGATATTCGGGCTACGGGACTTGATTATACCGTATGTATTCATTCCAGACTTCTTCACTATACTCACGCCTTCTTTAGCATTGGCACACTTGGGGTAATAGGAGAAGCGGGATGTGCGTTGTTGATTTGGGATTAAAACCGCAATTACTGATCCCGTCCTTAGGGTAACAATGCGTGCATTCGAGACCAACGATGGGCGTTTCAACTTTTTGTGCGGGGGCAAAGAGGTGGACACTGCCGTGACAGGCGGTAGTCGAGAAGGCTTCATCAAGACTTTCCAAAAGATTTCCGGGCGCACTGATATCGAGTTCGGGGAGCTGATATGGCTTTCCGTCTTCACGTAAGTTCTCCAGAAGTCATGTAGACGTCTTACTCACTTGATTCCCTAGTCCTAGTGTCCGTATGGCCGGTAAGTTTAGCGAAGGAAGAGTATTTGTTGCTGGAGGTAGGCCCATACCTTTTTGCAATGTAGAATAGGCTGACAACGACGATATAGATGCTTGCCATATCCACAGTCCTATGGGAGGCCAGGGACTTAACACTGGTATCCAGGACGCTGTAAGTTCCCTATCAATTTCCCATAGCCAAATTGCTTACCACCTAACATTTCCAGTTCAATCTTGGATGGAAACTCGGCCTTGTTCACAAAGGCGTCGCTCCCCCTCGCCTCCTCGACTCATACTCCCTCGAGCGCACCCTGGTCGTAGCAGCCATGCTCGACAAAACCACAGAGCTCACCAAGTCGGCGTACGGCTTGTCGACGTTCAAACCCGGTACAATTGTCGGCCCAGAACGGGAGTTCGAGTTGCGCCAATTTGGCGTCAACTACCGCGGGAGTGCGATCGTCGTCGACGACTTTGCGATTGAGAATGTACCGGTGGATCCGTATCGTTCTGGAGACGACGACGTACTTCTGGCGGGAGATAGGGCGCCCGATGCGCCTGCTTTGCGGAATGGTGACTCGGAGACTAGCCTGTTCAAGTTGTTCGGGTCCACTTTCCATACTGTTCTCGTCTTTGGCGGAGCGGCTCCCGTGGCTGGTCTCGATAGCTATCCCAAGGACCTCATCAAGGTGATCAACATAGCTCCACAAGGATCCTCTGCGAGCGGTGACGTGTACATTGATTCGCTTGGATATGCTTACAAGCACTACGATGTTGCACGAGGCGTTCAGTTTGTTGTCGTGCGACCAGATGGAGCTATTGGAGCTTTGACGAAGAGTGAAGAGGCCTGCTCAAGTATTTCAAGGCGTTGCTACTTTGAATGTGGGCAGCATTTAGATAACGCTGAGATGTAATGATTACTACCATTGGCTTTCGGACGATTTATAGAACTTATCTTGAGTGTACATCTGTGAGAGATTGCTGCGGCTTGGCTTCGTCCATGTTCAGGTGGTACTCAGCTTCGACTGTGATAGGTAAAAAGAGTGCTGAAGATCTGGTGCCTTTAGAGATGCCTTATAATGAATCGAAATTGGTGTCTCGAAGGTTGAAGACTATGTCGCAAAGGTAGTTGGAGTTAGTGATACATCGGGGCCGCATGCTCTTTGAACCACTCCCAGAACGGCGCGTAATAAATCCAATTCCTTTCATTTCGAGGACGCGTAATCTGCAACGAGCACCGGTGGTAAGTATTGCCTGCGACGGCACTCTAACTATATAACACGCACATTAGGCGCGTGACCAGCTCGCTTCGCAATCACGTGGCTGCGCTTATCAGTCATTGCGCACTGCGCAGGCTCAAGACCCTTGCCCGTGACTTAGCCAAGAAAGGCAACTGGGTGCGAGTCTACACGCACATCGGCACCGCAGATACGACTCTGCACATGACTACAGGTCGTTCTCGAATCTCGACGCGCTAAAACGGCTAGGGCACCGAAATCACGGACGCGTCGCGACGGTACGCCATGGAGGCGGGAGCCAGCTGACTCAGCCACTGATCGACATCTATTTCGACTTGTCCTACATCTTCAGTATGCCTTTCCAACTTCCAGGTCGTTTGAACATTGGCGGTACTGACTAGTATACTGAGGTGACAATGATCATCTCGGCCCTCGGGAGCTCGCCGGGCTGGTAACCGAAATCTATTTCAAGAATGCCTCCTCTTCTGATTTAAATAGTTGACATTTGGTTGGCATCTAAACGTAAATCTCCAGCTCTCGTTTTCTGCAATGTCTTGCGCGCCGAACTCGAATCCCATCCTTATCGTATGTCTTCCGAGTCTTCCTTCATCTAACCACTCAGTGTGCATATGTAGGCTGGCGCAGGCCCAACAGGCCTCGTGTTGGCGATTTCTCTCCTTAAGCAAGGTGTACCGGTTCGCTTGATCGACAAGGAGTCCACCTATCGCGTTGGGTACAAAGGATCCGGCATCATGGTATGCTCCTTGTTCACAAGCTTGTGAGGGTTGCCAAGTTGCTGCCTGTAGCCTCGTTCACTTGAACTGTACCACCTCCTTGGTTTTCTTCCCACGGTACTAGCTCTTGGAACAGGACAAACGATTCGCAAGACCTACCTCCCCAATGGCGAAAGTACTACCAAAGAGCTCATCGATTTGGTAGAGAACACGCCCGATCGACCTTTTGTTCGTGTGTTTTGAATGTTAATTTGCATTGGCGCGTTAATCGACTCATCCTTCGTTCACATATGTAGAGTAACCTAGTGTTATTCGCTCAAGATCGTCAAGAAGCTGCTCTTCGAGATCATCTGGAGAAGACCTTTGGATTCAGCGTCGAACTCGGCACTGAATTAGCCTCGTTCGAACAGCATGACAATGGTGTCAAGGCGCGTCTCATCAAAAAAACTCCAGATGGTGAACAGGTGGAAGAGATTTTCGACACACCATACCTCGTCGGAGCAGATGGGGCGCACAGTGTCGTCAGGAAGCAACTGGGACTCTCTTTCTTAGGTGGAGAGAAGTTTGAAGTAACCATGGTCGTGGGCGACATCTGGGTCAAGGGACTTGATAACGGAGTATATTACCTTCTTCTTTGATACCTTGAGGTACTCACGCTTCGCCTAGTACTGGCACACTTGGGGCGATAGGATTAACGGGATGTACGTTGTCGAATTTGAGAGTCAAGTTGATAATCACTGATACCGTCTTTAGGATAACAATGCGTGCTTTTGAGACTCACGATGGGCGCTTCAACTTCATGGTTGCTGGAAAAGATGTGGACACGGCCCTGGCAGGCAGCAGTCGAGAAGGCTTCATCCAAACTTTCGAAAAGATTACCGAGCGAACCGACATTGAGTTTGGGGACCTGATATGGCTTTCCGTCTACACGTCAGTTGTCCGAAAGTCGCATTGACTGAGTCCCTCAGTTTCTTTCTAGTCCTAGGGTGCGCATGGCAAACAAGTTTAGCGAAGGAAGAGTATTTGTTGCTGGAGGTAGGCCAATACTTTTCAGGTCTGTAATGTAGACTGACCGCGACGACGCAGATGCTTGCCATATACATAGTCCTATAGGCGGCCAGGGACTTAACACAGTATTCAGGATGCTGTAATTCCCTCTCAATCGCCCATAGCCAATTGCTTACCGCCTAACATTTCCAGTTCAATCTTGGATGGAAACTCGGCCTCGTCCACAAAGGCCTCGCCCCTCCCCGCCT
>JADNRX010000061.1:0-197089 GCA_015501595.1 Hymenopellis radicata | reverse complement strand
ACCGTCACATCTGACGGCTCTGTGTACAACATCTACCAAACCCAGCGCGTGAACCAACCCTCCATCAACGGTACCGCGACCTTCTACCAATTCTGGTCTGTCCGCCAAAGCCACCGCTCTAGCGGAACCGTGACCACCGGCAACCACTTCAACGCGTGGAAAGCAGCAGGGATGAATCTGGGCTCTCACAACTACCAGATCGTCGCCACAGAGGGATATTTCAGCAGTGGGTCCTCTGATATCACCGTTAGTGACGGTGGCGCAGGTTCTCCCGGTACCCCTGGCACCACGACCGGTGCTGGTACTCCAACGACCACCTCGAGTGGTCCTACCAATACTGGTGGTTCTGGTGCCGGTGCAGCTCACTGGGCTCAATGTGGAGGGTAAGTCGCATCGGTTATTTTCAACGATTCAAAATTTTTGAAATACATTTTCCCTAGGATTGGTTGGACTGGCCCGACTACTTGTGTCGCTCCCTACGTATGCACTGCATCGAATGCGTACTATTCACAGTGTCTATGAGCTTTATTGTTAATTGTAGCTAATAATAGTGACTGGATTCCTTTACCTGATTATTGATGTCTTGAAGAGAGTCGCAACGACAAAAACCGATCTATTTCCCCCCTCTAGTGCGACCGCTGTGGAAGTCCGAGTCGTGCAATTCCACAAGCACGTGCTCTTTGTAGGTTATACACCAGTGTCGCCGAAATGCCTGGTCGTTCGACCCTTCGTCTACGAACGCTGACCCGGCTCGAAGTACAGTCTTTGTGACGTATTCGGCAGCTGATAAGGAACGCTCCAACGAGCAATACCAATAGCCAAGTCACTAGCTCGTCCTGACATACAGTGACAATCGCGCGCACGACAAGTCCAACGTTCCAAGTATAGGCGCATCCGCCATATGCCGACCGACTAACGCAAGAATATGCAGTTCACAGAGACAGCAGGCATATATTAGAGCCGTCCCCTTCGAGATATGAATAAGACAGCCCGACGGAAGGCATGCATGATGGTGGTCCAAAAGAGAGGTCTGTAACCCTAACCCTTGATACTGTAAGCAGACACTCTTCTCATCCTTCCACCACAAAGTCCTGCTGGTATTGACCTGATTCTCATTCAAAGCTCTTCGAACCACCATACTCCGGCTTGTTCCCTGCGACTGCATAATGCCTGACTGCGGTAGGGCATAAAGTCACGGATTCAGGATTCCAAGGAAGATCGATTCCAAACTGACTTTTGCTTCTTTTTCAGCCGCTTTCAGTGCGTGTGCCATTCAAGGGCCTCCCACCACTGGACACTAATCACCTCCGCTATGAAAAGAACAGGCGACAGCTACAAGGATTAAGTTGCTAGGGAATGCTTATCATATTCCGAGCGACGTACTTAAAGTTGTTCTTATTCCTGTCAGGAGGCTAGTGCTTGGAGCTGGCCAATTGCTTTCGCATTCTCACTTTCCAGAGTCCGACTATTCCTGGTATGAGTTTAATCCGTCATGTTAATCTTCCAAAATTAAGATTTCGACCTAGCTGCGAATTGTCAATGCCAACAGTATTCTAATCGAGAAGTCTTCTACTACTGCATCCCGAACGCGCCCAACTCCAGAACCGATCACTATGATATCCGCCCGCCCGTCGTTCAAATTCTCCAGCCAATCCCGCGGTAGCCGTGTTCTCTGGAAGCCGCCTACTACGCCAACGTTTGGTGAGCCGGGATTGAATCGGATTCGGTGAGTGTTTCTTGTACGCGTTCGCCATCCCGCCAAGTTGATGGATGCACAGATCGATTTTCGTGGCGCGTCGGAGAGCGCATGTACGCCTTTAATGGGTTTGATCTGACTCCGAGCGTTATAGGGTGGATTTGTTATGTTGAACGTACAGCACACCCAGATCCAAAAATGTCAGCGGTCCCGAGCCACTGCTGTACGTTCAAGGTCTCGCCTTCGCCTACCTGGAAGAGCCCCGACGGGCGCATGAGTACACTGTACCATTTACATTGTCTATAATCAATCATAATACAACACTTTGTTCAAATGGATATGCGGGATCAGCGAATCCATCGACAGCAGCGTCTCACTGATCTCATCAAAATGCTGTTCAATCGTGATGGGCACTGCCCCCCGGCGCAGTACTTAAACGTGGAGCAGAGTGCAGAAGACCACGTGCACGCCTTTCCTCCTGCCACCATCATCGTCGCCACAAAAACTAGTAAGCCACGCGTCTTCATCTCCAGATGTAGTTGATATGCTCATTACGATGGTATACAAGCATCCCGAACCGCTCTTATAGTCAGCTCGTCAAACGTACGTGTCAAGTTTGTCCATGTGGCGTAGATTCATTCACCCTCTGCAATAGCAGCCAAGAATCATGCAACCTGTAAAATACCTTTCTGATACAGAGACCCTGCACTCTGCTATGACTCACTCCTTGGACCGATTTCAACACCTGACCGAAGTCAACACGCCACCAAACCACTGCGAACGCTCCGAGCTTCGTCCTGTCATCTCCGAGTCTGCTAGCCAGCTCTCCGACCTGAACAAGATTCTCGCGGAAGCCACACAGACCGTCAACTCCGTCAAACAACGTGTCGACGAGATTACTTTTGTGCTCAACAGCGCCAAGAAGATTACACATCCCCTCCGATCTGTCCCGAACGAAATCCTTTGCCTTATCTTCGCGCAGTGCGTCGTCTATGATGCTAGAGAACGGAGTTCTCTCTGCAACGTGCAAGCACCATGGTCTTTATCCTATGTTTGCAGCAGGTGGCGCCGTCTCGTCCTTTCTTTTCCTTCCCTCTGGACAACGCCGCGTTTCGACCTCACGGGACATGAAATGACTCGCAGAGTTCAGCAGCAAACAGTGTATCTCCTGACTCTGTACATAGAGAGGTCGAGAGCTCTCCCTCTTGATGTTGCGGTTCGCGTGATGGACGACTGGATAGGACATCATGCCTTCCGCCATATCATACAGGCCACCACCCCCCGGTGGAAGAGTGCCGTTCTTGATCTCCCATTGTCAGAAATCTTTCTCTTCAAAGGGTGCACCTTTCCTCTGCTTGAGAGTGTGAAGATTCAAGGCCGCTACGCAGACATCGCGAACGAACAAGACGTTGATGTGTTCTTGTCCCCGCCATTGCTTCGGTCTATCGCTATCACCTCTTCGCTAACTCTAGAAGTGATTTCCATGCCTTGGAGCCAGATCGTCCAATATGATTGCGAGTACCACGCGTTTTCCATGGAGAACTTGGGCGTACTCAGGCAAATGACTTCTTTGCGGTACCTGGTCGCATACATTGTGGTGGGATTTAGCTTGGAAGTCGTAGAGCCCGTTGTTCTGGCGTCGTTGACGCATCTCGAGCTATCCGTAGCCGGGGCTACGAGGCCAGACGACATAAATCCGTCTGTTTATCTAGCACTTCTCCGGATGCCTCTCAGGCTGTTGAGCCACTTCACTTTGAATTACTGCGAACCCGATGCTTTATGCCCGGTGTCGTTTCACCCCGATTTTCCATCCGTAAAATATCTAGGACTTCATCTAGACCTGACGTCTATCAACGCCGAAAACTTCGTCCACTTCCTGTCTTTCATGGATGGCGTCGAGGAGCTGGCACTGTCGGGAGATATCATCTCTGACAAGCTTCTTGAAGTCCTGACTCCGTGCGAAGACGGAATGCTCGTTGTGCCCCGTCTTCGAGTTCTGGATATTCATAATGCTGACTATTCTCTCACCAATGAAAACGACCCCATACTACCGAGCCCCCTATCATTCCACAATATGTTACTTTCGCGCTCCCGTGCACACAAGGTAGGCGACCGCCCACTCTCACTCATCCTATACTGAATTTCACTCATGTAGCGCCTGATCTTTACTTTGGAGGAGTTCAGAGCTTCCTTGGCGTGGAGAGATGTAAATCACCGAGCAGTGGCGCTTCGAGATGAGGATTCAAGGCGGTGGGAGCAAGTCCGTGCCGCGATATCGGTCGTCTATCTTGAACCAGATGCCTTCGCTGAAGAAGAGTCGGAGCATGATACAGAGCACTGGAATGTGTGGGACGCCTCGGATGACTCGTAGTTTCTAAAACAGCATATTAAAGTCGAGATGATAGATGTGTAATTTAGAACCTTAACCAAACCACAACACGAGTGCTGATACAAAGTGGAAACGCGTGTTTGAGGCGAAGATGATGGTGGAGAGAGGAAAATTGCGCCAGAGTTGTAGCACGTGAGCGTGAGAGTACGGCTCGGCTAAGCACTGATTGGAACTCTTTCTTCGACGTCGACCATGGTGAGCGAACCTGTCTTCTAATCTTCTGCCCTTCATTTGTACCTTACCAATACCCACGTAGTCCTCAGAACTCCGGTACACTGCCAACACGCAGCTGGAGCATTGTCTGTCGTTTTACTTTTTACCCAGACGCGACCTTCGACTGACACAGGACAGTGCACGCTCGTTATACAGGAACTGGTACGTCCAGCTTGAATTTCTTGTGTCTCTAAGGCTCACGATTCTTATAGGGCATGCGGACCTAACGAAATAGTGCGCCTTTAAATGTTATCCTTCAAGGATACTCATTGCAACTTTCAACAGTGAATGGATTACTCACCAGCACCGAGATACGCTCTCCTCCATCGTAGGACACCCATCTCTTCTTTCGTTCCTTGCCATTGCCGATGGGCAGGCAACCGGACGCGTCAAGTTCGAGATGACCGAAGTGCGTGCTTGTTACTTTTCGATTGTACATAGCTGAGACGATTCAGAAAATGCTGCAACCTTGCGGACCGCCGCCAAAGAAGGACGATGATTGAAGGACCTGTCTCGATGATGGATGGTCGTTCTCTTGTAAGTTAACGCAGTCCTTTAAATTCGTTGACAGGCTTGCTGACTTGACCTTGATTTTGTAGATACAGCGCGTGGATGGACGCTCAAAGCATGTCTTGTATTTAGAGCCGCGTTTTTTCAATGCACTCGTTATCCTTGGCTGGATATCTGCCCAACGAAGGATCACAACGGGATGGTTTCTTTCCTCCACGACGTAGTGTGTCTCATAATTGGTGTTTTCTCTATCATGACCTTACATCAAGGATATACTTCTTCAGGCTGAGTTTCAGCAGATAGGGACGTCGAAGCGTTTACTCTTTCCTGCTTTGTCCTACTCGTTGTCCTGATCTATACCGATTCAATTCAGTACTCACCCTGCAGCGCCCATAACTTTAAGGGCCACCAACATATGTTGTACCTCCGTTTGAGCTATCGTTTCATATCCCCAACCGCCCTGGTATTTCTTCCGTCCCACTTTCATCCACGACCTCTCTTGTCCGCTCATCTTGACCGATGCTGCTTCAGCAAACTTTTTTCGTTGGCGGCCTCATTGGTTGGGCCGTATACATGATATATAGGACGGGCAGGAGAGCAAAATACTTGCCGCCGGGTAACGTTGATCGCAACTTTCTTCAGTGCGGATTTTGGCTAACATTGCATGTGATCAACAGGTCCTCCTACGCTTCCACTCATTGGGAATCTTCACCTTTTTCCAAAACGGAGCAGTTGCACTTGAAGTGCCTTCCTTACCAGCTCCGCTCTCCTTTGCTCATGTACTACTGACAGATTCACAGAATGGGCGCGTCAGTATGGCGATGTGGTGTCGGTCAGGTTCCTCGCTTTCTACGCTGGCTCTCGTCTGATGAACTGTTTATAGATCAAAGCCGCGTCGCATACGATCATCGTTCTCTCAAGTGCAACTGCGATACGGGAAGTCGTCGACAAGATGGGCTGGATTGCAAGTTCGCGCCGTCCAACTTTCTCTTCAATCTCTGCTCAGACGGCCTCCATATCGTATTCACCGGTTCTAGTAAGCATATTCGTCGTCGCTTCGAACTACACTCAGACATTTACTGTAGCGCCGGAACTGAAAGCGATCCGCAAAGCTATTGCCACGTTCTTCTCGCGACAGAATGCCGCTAAGCGATCACCCATAAAGGCAGAGAGTGCGCAGTTGTTATACGAGCTCATGGACAATCCTTCGGTACGTACCATATCGTGCCGAGTCTTCGCCAGGCCTCATAATCCGTTGCAGGAATTCAGATCCTCCGTGAGGAGATTTACGCATTCGGCCATTAAGGTTGCTATCATTGATACTTATCAGATATCCCTCACTCACCAACCACACAGACCCTAGTATATGGGCAGCGTGCGGCCTTCTTCAATTCCCAAACTGTGACCGAGTTCTACGAGGTACGTCTATGAACACTTTTACAAAAAGGAGTTGGGATTCTCACTGGCTTCTTGTAGTCCATGGACGAAATCTCACGCATCAACTCCCCGGGCGTCTACCCTCCCATCGACCTTATTCCCATCCTTAAATACCTACCAGCCAAACTTGTCCCATGGCACGCCCCAGCACGCGCAGTGGAACGCGTCCGACGCCGCATCAATGAAGAATTATACGACAACGTCCTCAAGAAGATGCGAAAGGACGAATCAGAACTCGAAGCAGAGCCCGAATGGAAGTGTTGGACGGAATGGATGATAGAGACCTGTCCCGAATTGGAGCGGGAGTTTGTTTCGTCAGTACTTGCTCTTTCTGCCTTCTTTCATTTCGGCCAAGCTGATAGGCGTGCTAGATACACCGGACTCGTCCTCATGGATGGTGGATCGGACACCAGTGGCGCGTACCTCTTATCCCTGATCCTCGCTCTCGCGTCAAACCCAGAGTACCAAGAACGCGCCTGGAAGGAAGTCGACGCCGTCGTGGGTGGGAGAATACCTGAACGCGCCGATCTAGAAGATCTGCCGTTTGTGCAAGCGTTGATCAAGGAAATCCTCAGGCTGAGGTCTCCGTTTACGATGGGATTTCCACATTCAATGGCCGAAGACGTTTTCGTATGTGCTCGCTATTCTGCTCAGGATTATTGTCGTACTGAATTTCGGTAGTACAAGGGACATGTCCTCCCTAAGGGAAGCACGGTGATGCTGAACAACTGTAAGCCTAACTTATCCATTGGGGGCTTGGTCTTACTCATAAGTTCCTGGCTGCAGACGCAATTTCTACCGATCCTGAGGTCTTTGAAGATCCCGAAGCGTTCAAGCCAGAGAGGTTTTTGATGACTGAGTTTGGGACCATACCTGGTAGAGACAAGAATTTTCGTGATAGCTTTATCTTCGGTGGAGGCAGGGTAAGATTCGCCACCAGTCGTGTATTATGCACCGGAAGTGATATAATGTCACAGAGAATATGCCCAGGACAGTTTGTGGCGCAATATACAGCGGTGGGAGCATGTCTTCGGGTTCAACTGATTGGAGCTGACTTGTCGCCCAGGAATTGATAACGATGCACCTTATATGGGCTCTCCACTTCAAAGACGCTATTGACGCAAAAACCAAGAAGAGAATCGCACCCGGACTCAGTGCTGACCATTATGACTTTGTGAGTCCTGAAGCTCAAGGATAAGCATCAAGCGAAACCAACGCGTCATGTACAGGAACTTGTCGTCTCACCGCGCCCTTTCGAGTGTTCCATCACACCTAGACCGGAGCGCGCACAGATGCTGAAGGAGAACTTCTTTGCTGCAACGGGGGAATTGCAGAAGTATGAGATCGACTTGGAGGAGAGTGATAAGCAAAGGCTGCGTGAGTTGCGCGCGAGGTTGTCCTGAGGATAGTCCCGCATTACTTAGGGAAAGTCACCTGCTCTGCGTAAAACACTGCTTCCAGATAAGATGTACTGTCTTTTCGCGGTTGCTCTATCTAGGAACGGGGTCGTTCTCATTCACGCTGGACGATCGCATCCAAGGGCGGAATACTTGACTAGGACGGGAGCGCATTCATACGGCGTGCCCCTGTCAGCGTCCTGTCCCAATGTTTGGTCGCGTTGGCGGTCAAAAGTCTCAGTGCCACTTGCAACGAAGCAGGTCGACCCTGACGTCTTCTACTCGATTAAGTGCTGCCTACTCGGCCATTGTCCACTTGAACCATGCTGTGTGCGAGTATGGAATACAAAGACACGCGCCAGAGATTGTATAAAGGCTGGAAGCTGGTTCCGTTGTCTCTATCTGCTTGGCCATACAATCCGCTCTTAGGTCTACTCTGCCGCGCCTCGCCGACCAGGTAGAGAACTCATCTCCTCGTATACCCTCCTCTTCGCACCGCTAACGGTCTTGTCTGAACAAATGATACTGACGTATCGTGCTCAGGGCGTCGTCTGCTTATCACGAAGCAAATTTCGTTATACGCGTTTATTTTAAAGCGCCGTGGACCGGGACGCGACACAGAAAGGCGGGGGGCATCGACCAACACTCACACCAGACGATCGATCGCCCAGGCCTCTTCCTCTCACCGCCTGGCGCCATACCCGCCAATGCCGCCCATCCAGAAACCCAGCTCGTTCTTCCGCAAATACAAAGGACATATAATGATTAAGAATCGCAAAAAGGCGCGCATCCGCACCCAGCGTATCGACGTTGAAGGCACGGTCCGCATCACGTTCAGTCCCGACGGCCTCCTTATACACGAATCAATATCCTGGGACGGCGAGAAGGATGTTACGCGCGTGGTGTTATTGCCCACTGAGCCTGACGATGAGAATGCTTAGGGAGAGTCCCAGCGGGAGCGGGGACGGTGGCGCGCGCCTAGGAGGAGAAGGGGATGTGGGTGGAGGACCGGGAGGGTGGTGTAGAGGGCACTGAAGGAGAAGAACATCATGCAGACTATCAACCATGCGCTGTCGTCCCGCGCAAGCGGAGTCGCAGGTCCTAGGCGAGTCGAAGACTAGCGGAATAGGCGTTCGGCAATAACCATCCCCGCGCTTCTCCCATCCTCTGATACCCCCTTGATTCAAATTCGCTCTTGTGGTTCCCAATTTTGCTCACGTATCCACTTTTTTGATAGAAATTCTTGTCGTCCGTTCATACATACCGCACGCCGTCCTTGGTAGTCGACTTTCTTTCGCCGATGTTACATGCCGCAAAGTACCTAGTTCTTATCAACGTCTCGCTACACAGCCATGAACAGCTGCTATCTATGGTGTAGTTTGTCTTGTTGTAACACGAACGTCCGTAAACATGCACTTCAAGTTCTAAAGTTTTGCCAGTTGTACGCCACCCGGTAAATCGCGGTAGGACTCAGATCGAGCCTCTCTATGTTGATCGCAAGACAGCGTCCTCTCGCTCTGGCCTACTCGTGAACATAGATCTATGAAGCACCTCTCTCTAGCCCACTGTTCACTGCGACCGCACCGACGCTCCGCCAAGCTCGGTGTGCGGCAATGCTCGCCAGTGCCCACGGGCTAGGAAGGTGCTATAAGGACAAACTATCTACAGACTAAGCACGTATCGACTTTCTTTTTGATTTTGAATGCTTCCACTAATACCATGCACGCTGCTCATGACTGTAGTAATGACTCAAAGCTCTTCGTAGTTTCGGCAGGTCCTAGCTGTACATCCGACAGGAAAACTAATGGCTGTCGTGGACTTGAATATATGGTGTGAGTGCCGTGACGCCCTTCTGCACTCCTGTTGAACGTTGTTCTCCTGAATAAGACTGTTTGATCGCTCAACCTGAAGCCACCGGACCATGCACATGTCGACTATCTGTTGTTTTTACACTACCAAGGAACTCAATGGGTTCTTCTAAGCTTTGTACCAGCGCGCCTCCGCCCAAGGCGAGACGCCAATACCAGCACTGGTCCATTCCGCCATACGTTCAATCGCCTAGATTTCTTTCATACCGTCATTCAACATCCGCCACGATTACCATCAGCATCCAGCCGTGCACCATGGAGTACCTCCCCCTAGGCCCCATGCAGTTCTCCAGAGCTAAAGGACACCAGGAGATGAAGAAACACGATGTGGCGTATCCCGATGAAGCACATCGACGAAGAAGGCACCGTCGAGATCTCCTGCTTCGACAACGGCTTCGTCTTACGCTAGTCCATATCCTGGGACGGCGAGAAGGATACTACGCACATGGTGTTGTTGCTTGCTGAGCGTGACGAGAAGGTGGCAAAGAGGGCGAGACTGGCTTCAGTGGAGACGACGTTGCACACGAGGAGGAAGCTGAGGGCGAGGCGGATGATGAAGCTGGGTGACAATTCGCCATCCCAGCTTTACACGATACCGACACTGACTCAGGAGCAGTGCCCGATGCAGGAGGAAGCTGCCGAACTGCATAGATAAGCGTTTTCACCATGAGCCTTGTCACGAAGTAAGCCCGCCTTTCTGTAGGACCCCTGTTTATTCCCCAAGATGTCAGATCAAAAGTCCCGACAAATTTTCAAAAATTTTACCAAAAGGTCAGGTCGAGAGTCCCGACAAAACGTCAGAGGTCAGATCCAAAGTCCCGACATCGGCATCAATAATGGCAAATTTTTGTGGACCAGGGCCTATTTTCGGTAGGTTCGGAGCAAGCCCTTGCTCCGGGCCGGTACCCGTACCCGGCCACCTTCGCGAAGGGGCTTGGGACAAAGTCGATCCCACGGGTAGGCCAGTTCATCGCCAAATACCACCTTGTACAATTGTCTGTTCTACTAAGTATATAGACAAAAAATGTTTATTAGATGGAAATACATCATGTAAAGTACATAAACTATTTAATACATGGTGTTAACTTAGTCTAAAGTGCTACGCGAGTCGAGGGATCAGTCAACAGAGCCCGAGTACACTTGTAATAAATCAAACTCTCCTTTGATCAACAAAGTATTTCCAGTGAATATAATACATGTAAAGAAAGTCTGAGAGGTGTTTGCGGAGCTCAAAACAGATGCTGGGATCTTTAAATGCTTTGCGAAGGATGAACCATGAATGTGACACAGTGTGACATAATCACTCACTGTGGACTCATAGCGACGTAGAGGTGACCAGGGCGAGAGTTTTAGGCCCTGCAGTCGACTCGACACTGGGTCTTTGCGACACCTGACCGGTGTCTGGGGTGGCGGGGCAGTGGAAGCGATTGACGGACGAGGAGGAGTACTCAGTAGTAGAGGCCATGAGGGCGACGCGCTAATTAAGCGGTACTGAGGGTCTAAGAATGCTGAAATGGACCTAGTCATGGTTGAATGTCTATTATACACGCCTTGCATTAAATTCCGAGTGCGTACCAACGTGGTTGGGATGTAAAGGCAGTGACTTGCTGGGTGCTGTACCAGCACGATCACCCAGCGAGATCGCGGATTAGAGGTCGGAAAACGGTGTATTATAGTATGAATGAGTAGGCGAGATCATAGACTAGGTTCCCAAGAATAAATAACTCCACTTGACGGAGTTGATAAGTGGTCGTGGTCGTCGAGTAGAAAGGATATGCAGGTCCTATGTTTTGACGTACTTTGGCACAAGCCCCTTCTGCCGAAGGCGAGCCAAACCCACCCAAACAAACCAAATTTGGGTCGCGGCATGGAACGGCAGAAGGGGCTTGATCCGAACCTATATTTTCGGCCTATTTGTGGACGGCGCGATAGACCCGAGTAGAAGTCGGGCCGAAATTTCCTGATTAGGACGACAATCGGGGTAAAATTTCGATGTCAGATACGGAGTCCAGACAAAGTGTGGACAATGGCCAAAGTGGAAGGAAGGAAGGAAGGAAGGATTACACGGCTCGGTCCCTTCAGGAACGCCGGCAGACACATGACACGAAGCAGTACGTAGGTCCCAATCTACGATCCACCTCACTCCTGCATCTCTCCCCACAAGCAATCCTTAGCCGAGCTCTCGGCGCCAGCCGGGTAGAACTAAGGTGCCCTAGGAAGCTAAACAACAATAAGTCGAGAACTATGGGAAATGGAAGTCAATAATTAGGGCGTGGACCGGACCTGCAGTAAGCATTCATCGTCGGCGCGCATGTCGAGGCCTATGCGGTCGAACGAGGCGAGCGCGAGTCTAGTTGACATGAATCCCGGGCACACATGTAGATGGCACGGCTATTTCCGAGAAACTGTACAGTTCCAGAAACCCCTAAAAAATTTAGTTGTCCACAACGCTGCAGTGTCGCCAGGAAAGCAACACATGCACGTCGTCGGGATGAAGTAGACACCAGTGGCAGATGCCATGAAGCCAGATGGCAAGTAGTGGACACGTAACCTCGCCAGGACATTTTTGTATGTAACCAACGCGTTCACCTCGCCAGGATATTTATTTGACCAACGCGTTCACCTCGCCAGGATTTTGTTTGGAACAGAAGACATTTACTTACCGCAACGCCAGTGGCAGAGACCACAAAACAGTGCGAGAATACGATTTTACGATTTTGATCGTGGTGGTAGAAAGTCAGGACTCGTAAAGTCCCGACAAAACGGCCGCAGGCCCGAAATTTTTGATCTGACCTCTGAGGGGATAAACACGGGTCCTCTTTCTGTCTCGCTCTTTTACTGTGACGATTTCGCTCTCATACCACCTAGTTCTTTGATAGACATCCTTCTTTTCCATTTGTCCATATCGGTCGTCGTACCTCATAGATTAATTTCCGTTATTATACGCGGCAAAGATCCCCATCGTCCAATGCAGTGGTATTAGACGTTTAATACTGAATACGATATGCATTAGCTTGTAGCCTCGAATCTGTCACTGTCAACAAATGTCAGCACCAAAGCCACACAGAAAAAGCACTGAACTAACCTCCAACCTATACATCAACGTCCCGAAACCTAGCTGATCATATCCACCTGAATTCCCGCCATAATCGCCTCCCCCTCCCTCCACTCCCACGAGATCCCTCATCTGCCCCGTCCACGACGCGTTCTGCCCTTTCAGCGAACTATAGTGCGCATATATGAGCTCCCACTCTGGCCGGATTGTCCCCCGACCGTTGGCAGATATCACCGTCTCATTGTAGTCTGGGACGACGTGCGGGGTGTAGGGTACGGTAAAGTTGAGGTTGTATTTGGCTGTGTATTCAGCTCTACGAAAGGAATGAGAAACGGACTTGGGCAACGGCGGGGCTGTGAGCGTACCCTGCGAGAATTTGACTACTGTTGTATGCGAAGAGGTCGTTGCCTTGGTTGTACGCCATCAGAGCGTAGGCGCCGATTAACGCAAAGTCTAGTGTAGCGTGGCCCTATACACCACAAGTCAGCAAGAGGATCACGCACTATAGATGTGAGAAGAAAAGTACCTGATCCCGACCTGACTCCTCATTCTGTCCCAGATGCTTCCCGCTCCCCTCTTCGTTATACATCTGCCATATAAAGTGATTGATATTCCCCGTGCCTGTCGTCGTCGTGAACCGATCCACAGCCGCATCATACATCATCTGATTATCCGTCAATATCCCAATAGACAGCGCGGACGCCATATTGCACAGGTCCCTACAACCCCCAGTCAGTCGCGTCACCATTAAACACCAAACGCGAACCCTTACCAATTAGCCCTGTAGTGATACCAAGGATTCCCGTTATGCTCATCCAAAAACCTTACGTTCATTGGATAAAACACCCCCACCATCATCTCCTTAAAGGCGTCAAAGCTGGCAGCCGGCCACCCGTCGTAGTCGCGGAGCAGCTCCGCAGCGTTCGCGAGCTGATACCCATACAACCCCGACGCCAAGAACTTGTCCGAGGTCCCGTCGATGGCGGTCAACATCCCCGCCCACGCGTCCAGAATCTGCACGGCCTTGTCGGCGAACGCAGGGTCCCCAGAAATCATCCACCGCAGCGCGAGCTGATACGCGGCGGCAGCGTCGTTGTATAGCTTCCTGTAATTCTCGCTTCCAGCGGCGGCGTTGGTTCCGCGGATGACAGTCGCGACGGGGCCCTGCATGGCGTAGGACGTCTGCGCGTGCGAGTTGGACGTGAGCTTGGTATAGCCTGTGAGCCAGGGTTCGGACTGAGCGTTGATTTTGGCTTTGATACGCATGAAGTCGGCAGTGGTGTGGAGCATGCCGGGGTGCGTGAGCGCCGCCGCCATGGTGGCGAGGGGAATGAGGAGTGAGAGCCGCATTTTTGGGGATGCGATAGAATGAGGACGCGGAGGGCTTTATATGTGGTGAACGGAAGCGAGGATGTCAAGCAGCTGGGCAGAGCCTCGCGATCCGGGAAGGTCAGATGTCGAAGCGGGTATTACGAGTACGGCAGCCTGTGTGGAGGACTGCCTTCCAGCGGACCGTTCAACGCGCCAGAGTTACGCTAGATAGTTGGGGCAGATGAGGACGATTCCACGAGGGTGCATCAACTGACCAGTTGGCCTAGATACTTATAGAGTGAAGCGGCGTGTCGTACAACTTTAATTAATTTCTGATGGATATGCGGCGGCTGCGAGGCAGCTGGAGAAGACTGTACTCTTTCGCGACTGATATTAGCGGAAGAACTTCAATTACCCAGACTTGCAGGGATGAGTAATAATACACACCGTTGGATGAGGGCTCGACCGCCGAAAGACTCCTGTTCGGTGCGTACTAAGCTGACTTTTTGAGCGAATCCACACTACGATGATGGTTAGCAAAAACACGACTAGCAGTAGAAGGAAACACACAGAATCAAGGTTTAAGGCTGGAAAAGAGGAAATATTTCCTTCCCGATAAACTCCGAGCGGGTGTAATGCTTCTACGGCAGCCCACAGGTTATTAACGCGCTGCAGAAGGTATGCGCTTTAGGGTCAGGTTAAGAGTATTGAGCCCGTTCCAAGTCGCGACTTCCGACTTATTGCTTGACAACTGGATGAATGTAAGCTGCACAATCGAGGTAGACGGGAGCGGAACTTTCGGAGGGTGAACGCATGAACACACCTTGTCCGTATATTTCTGATCGACCAAGTCTCGTCAGGGCACGAACGCGTAATCCATGAGATAGTGCCCAAGTCAATAATCCATGTATAAACAGGCTCGAAGTCCGGGTGTTTACAGACCGAGAGAGGCAAGGTAACTCGAGGCCATTGCGACTAAGTAGATCAAGTAGATGATGGCAAAGGTGAAAGAGCGATAACCCTAACCCTAGGGGACTCGGGCCGCAGAGAGCTTCCAGGACCCAGGTTCGACTACTTAATTTGGGCATCACCGCCTGCAGAACCTGCCAGAAAGGCGTGAAAATAACGACCAAGTCCGCTGTTGTACATGAGTTTTTGAGGAGCGATCGTTGGCAGCCTCTGTCTACTGATCGTAAAGCGAGCTCATTAGCATTGAGTCAACTCGCGATCTATACTTATTACTCTCTGAAGCACCTTACTCGAGTCTTGTCACTGCGAACGCATACTGCACCCACGCAGACTTGCACCGTCATCCGGGATCAGTGTTGTCCTCGGGTAAGGGATAGCCTGAGACTATCACCCAACTACTATGCACAAACTACTTATTCACAAACTAACTTTTTCCTGTAAAACAAAAGTAGGGAAGTCATCAAGAGTTAAACCGCACGAGAGTCAACCCCAGGCCCCGGGAAACTCCACTAGGACTCCGGCGGCGCGACCTTCGAATATCGCCCTCAAATCCGCGCACTTTTGGACGATTTGGGCCTCAAATCCGCCAAAAATCGCCGAGGAAGTCACGCCACGTGCCCATATGTCACGCTTCCAAATCACGTTTCGTGACTTCTTCGGGTGAAATTTCGCTCTGTGCCTCTCCGAAGCTCACTCACGTCCGTAGGCCAGCCGAACAGTGCGTTACGTGCAACTCGAGAGTAATATCTGGCGGAATTCGAGCATGGCATGGTGCCAAAATTTGGTGTGAACCCCTGCTGATCTTCTCAAATCCGCGAAATCCGCCGGGCTTTTGACCATTTTCGCGTCAAATCCGCGGATTTTCGCCGCCAAAATCGCGATTTTTGGGCTCTCAAATCCGCCAAAATCGCTGGAGTCCTAGGGGAGTTTCCCGGGGCCTTCAACCCCGCTAGTAAGGGTTCTGACATCTTCAGGGATACTGTCATCAGTCCGTCCATGAAATTGAATGAGTGTGAATAAAATGAATAAATACTCGAACATCCGAAAACCGAGGAATGAAAAACAAAAGCGTCAAGGCAACCCTCCTATGCATTCGCTGGGAACAACTCGCTCTCAACGGAACAGACAGTTCCAACCTCCGGAAGGGTTCCATTCTGGAAGTAGGCCTGGACGTGGGCATATACACAGTTGGACGAGGCGGCGAGAGATGTGTGCTAGAAGAGCAGATCAACACAATGCCCCAACTCAAATAAGACGTTACCTACACCAGGCGAATCTTGTGTGAGCACAACAGCTCCGGGGAAAGCAGCAGCAGCCTTCTTGGCTCTGTTATTGAATGTCAATGTGGCGGCGAACAAAGTTTCCGGAAAAGGAACGTACGCGGACAGAGGCGTCACTGGATCAGCCGTGTTGCCGATGACGAGGAGGGGGAAGCTCGTATTCCCACCAAAGGGTCCCATGAAGCGACCTTCTCGATGGACTTTCCATCCCCTGCAAACGACAGATCAAGTAAATTTGTGCCAGCTCAAAATAAAGAGGAAAGAGAAACGTACGAGCACCCGACATACTGGAACATCAACGAGTCGGCGAAGGACGACGTGTCCTTGATCTCGTCCCAGTAAGCAGTGAGACCAGCTGCTGAGGCCGTGTTCTCGACAGCATCCCCACACGCGACAGCGTACACCGTCTCCCAAGCGTTCCCATATGGCTCAGCCGATCCATCGCAATCACATTCGTATGGAGCATTGTCCAACTGCATAGTGTAGATCGTCGTCCCATTCCCCGCCTGAAGTTCGGCCAGGCCTTGTGCAAGCGTAGCAAACAAAGCGTATGGGGCATACAGAGATACTTTCACCGCGTTCTTGAGGACTGGAAAGTCGACGATGCCGTATGTCGAAGACCCCTCAACGTAGGCGAGTACGGGTGACGCGAGGACGGAGGCGTAGAGAGACTCGAGGTTGGCTTGAATCTCGGAGGCAGAGTCGGCATAGAATGCGCAGAGGGTGGGACCAGCGGCGACGCAGCCGTCGAAGAAGGTTTGGAGAGCGGCGTCGGCATCCTCAATCTGGTGGCGCCAGTCACCTATGAAAACGATTAGATGCGGCAGGTGCAAGAGACATTAAGACGAACCGGAGTAATAGGCCTCTAGATCCAAGACGCCGTCGATGACCAGACGCTCAACACGGTCCTACCAGGAGAAATACAGATCAGAAATAGGCAGCTCATACAAATAATCGGACTCTAGCTCACCGGGAACATGGCCGCAAAGGTAGCACCAAGAGCAGTTCCATATCTTCAACAAGCGTCAATCATTCGAGTGAGAAGAGCTGACGAAAGAAATGCGACTCACGAAACACCCCAGAACATCAACTTATCCTGACCGGAGGCTTCAGTGATCCTCAGCATATCCCTGGCGACATTATCCGTTCCAACGTGTTGGAGCATTCCGGCTGTATCAGGATCCTTCGCCATTTGACCGAGGAGCTGCGCGTTAGCCCACATCTTGGGAAGCAACGTCGAATCGTGTGTCGCATTAATAACGTGAGAGAACTTGGTGGGGTCCGCCAGCCAGAGAGCGCGTTCAGTCTCGGTGGGGAAGAACTCCGTACGAGGCAAGGTCACTCCGACACCTTGGGCATTGTTAAAGGATACCCCTAGTCCACAATGAGAAGGAAACTTACCTCGAGGATCAAACGAAACAATATCGTATTGCGAGCCAATGACTTGGGCAAAAAGCGGACCGACAGATTGTAGGGCAGTAACTCCACTCTCGCCGGGGCCGCCTGGGTTGAAGAGAACAGTGCCGCGATAGTTGTCCGATGTGGCAGTTGACGGATACCTGATGACGGCTATGCCAGCTTTGGCCCCGTCTTCGTTTGCGTAATCCAAGGGAACCTAGTGATCTATAAATCACGGGAACAGTTAAAGCGATGGTGGATTCTTACCTGCAGACGTGCGCACTTGAAGCCGTCGTAGCAGTCAACCCAACTGAGGTTCGTCGAGGCTTGCACCTGTAGTGAGAATATGGTTAACGACGCGTCCAGCAACTGAGGACAGAACGTACAGAAGTCCAATCAAAGGTCTGCGCATAAGACCCGGAAACAGAAATGAGGAGAGAAGAAATAAAAAGAGTTCTGGAAACCATGTTAAAACTAGTAGAAGTGGAAGGCAAATTGAAGGGAATGAGAAAAACCTCTTCAACGCGTCGCATTATATAGGCAAGACGCGAACGACTGAAACAGCTGCGCACGATATTCTCCAGGCTGAATCCATCATTGCGCAGAACGTCCCGCAGAATGCGAAACCGTCGCTTCGAACTTGCAGTTTCAGCCAAGCACAGCCCTGTATCCATTGAACTTCATTCAGAAATAGAAGACAAAGCCATACAGCTCAGGCTGTGACTGGCAAAATGGTTTCCAGAGCCACTAAGATGAAGGAAGAGAGTTGCGACGACTGTCACCAGTCGGCACGATGGGTGTAAAAGGGCATGGAAGACCGTGGGAACTGTCGATCACTTAGTTATGAGCTGGCTGCTCTGGGCTGCTCGGGCCTCCAGTTACTGTCGGTTGACGATACCGGCAACATTGGGTCGCGTTTACTTGGCTGATGCTTTTTGGTCACCCCGTTGGCGTTCAAAGTGCTGCGGAAGAACACGCTATCTTCCGGATGGCGTACCGAGAGCATGGCGACCAAACCACCAGTCCCTCTGCTGAACGTTAACATCCAGGCTTGGCGATGCGGGCCGCTTCGCGCTCTGAGGTGAGTAGTTCATGCTATAAACCTTTTATCCTTATTACTTGTGTGGGTCACTCCTGTACAGCAATCGAGATGTTTGAATAATATTTACATGATGCATGCGTGGACAGACGATGAGAGGGCCTGACATTCATCGCAATGGAACGTGCACTAGGTCATAATTTATTAATATATCATAGTCGTGTCGTACGATAGTGTCATGTTTTGCGCCACACAACCTCGGACCATGCCCTCCGGAGAGGCAAATGGCTGCATTACTCCCCTCAAACCAGATCTCGATTACTATCCTCTTGGATGGTGCAAGACTTCTTTCTTCTAACTTTCAGGTCAGTTATGTTCAAAGCACTTACTCCGGGCATTCCCAATGCGTCCGCTGAAGCAACCGCCGTCTAGCGTGCTGAGCCGCGGCCGATAACGCGGATTCGTCATGCCTCATCGCGCGGCCTTTCCAGTTTGCCAAATACGTACTCGGCGTGAAGCAGCCCGTTCAATTCATCGTCGTCTTCTCTCCTATGCTCACGCACGAAAAATCGCCCGGCGCCGCGGTACTACAGAGACCCGAATAGAGATACTCATGTAGACAATCCTTCCCATCCTTGGAGCGTCCGGTTCTCGGTGTTGGAGACCTTTGAGACGTAATACATGTAAAAGTCTTCGAGTAGAAGGCATATTGGGGCGGATCCCTGGCCATGAACGACGACTGTCAAGATGTTATCGTCAGGTATGAAGGGATTCGAGTACGTATGCGCTCACGCCGAGTCGTCAGTACAGGATAGCGCCGCGGATAAGTGGATCCTAACTGCTGCCGCGCAATTCTGAGGTGAAAATCGAAGAGGGATTAATGCCTCGCATTTGTGGACGGACCCGAGGCTAACTTGTGACAAGGCGTTTTCGATAGTCATGACTACGAACATGGAGAGGTCCTCTTACGAAAGACATGCTTCAGCTGGCACGCGATGGCTCTTGCTGAACAATGTGTCTGGCGACACTCTGTCATTCGTCGTTGCAGCTTGTAACCATGACACACACGACTGTCTACGGCCTGAGGCCTGAGCTTCGAGTAAGATTACGACATTTGCAGTAGGGATAGCGGAGGTGCGCACAATTAGCGGGGAATTCGGAATCGCTAAGCTGCTAGATCGCGCCGTGCTGGAGCCAGTGGCGCGCATTACATGCCTACTAGGAGGACAATGTTCAGTATTGCACAGATGTGCATTTACTACAGTACGAACCGAATGTAAATTGATCCTCCTCAGAGATGGTAACGCGGCGTGTCTGGGACGTATATTAGAGTGTATTAGGCGATTTCCGCGATGTCGGGCAGGTGTCGGGGATGTGTATGGGCGAATGCATAAGTGACTATCCATCATAGAGTGGGTTCACAGCGAGTGAATGGCATGGGTTGGGTTGCCGTTGTCTTTGATAATATACGCTTCGAGGAGTCCTGCTTTTGGCAGAGGGGAATGTGAGGTGCGTGCCGTAGTCCTCCTCGAGACGTAGCCAGGGGTTGCACCTTACCTGACGAGACGCGTTTAGCTATCCGCCATGTTCTGGTCGGCCGACTGACGCGACGATGGTCATTGCATCGAGTCGAATTCGCGGCAGAATTGCGAAAGAGAGCAGCCTGGTTGGATGGGTATCGGGCATGCATGCTGATGGTCCAGGAAAGAGCGCTTGTAACCCTAACCTTGGACACTGTCATCCAAGAAGGATTCTGCCCATCTATTCAAGTATGTACACGCGGTAATGCATTGCTAGGTAATTATGAACGTGTGTGAGCAATACGTAACTGTCTTGTCTGATGCATTGCTAGATATCACTGTCTGGACTAGACCCTCTGCAGTCCCTTCCTTTTCACCATGCCTTGACGAGCAATCGTGATAAAAACAGTTCCCAAAATCGTTGAGATCTATACTGATATGAGCGCAAGATTAAACAAGACAAACTGGATCAAGACGTACGCAAGAAAACAGAAGCGGTCGCCACCAAAAGTACTCAGGTGCATGAACAAGAGCACCAGCAATCGGATTCCCAGTCAACACAGCGAGTCCCATGAAGAAACAAGCTATTCCGATACGCAGTCTACAAGCAGACGTGTGAGAGTCGGGAGAGAAGCCACTAAGAACGCATACCCCATGTCATCCAGCGTCGGGCTTGTGCTAAACGACGCCACCGACGCCGTGGAAAGCGTCAGATACGCGCCAGAGAAGAATCCATATAGCACGGCAAATATCGCCATGCCCGCAATCGATGACACGCCCAGCAGGACCCATACAAGCGATCCCGTTATGAACCCGCTCGGTATCAAGACTAGTGGTCCCTTAGTTGCCTAACATGTCGATGAAGGACTGTAGTACGCACTGTTCAGCGGCCCATACTTATCGGCAAGAAAGTTGGGGAAGAAACGTCCGAACGACGGAGCCTGCATTCAGTACCGGGATCTTCAGGAAGCGTGGTCAGCGTCTGCGAGAGTACATCGACTTCAAACTTACCGCCCAGTCGAGAAAACTCGGATTTACGCCATGAAGCTTGGAGAACAGCTGGAGATAGAAAACTTGACAAGGTCTCAGATGCGATGAGCGGTCAAAAGAAAGCAACGACTCACAGGGAATGAAGATGCCCCAGAATCCGCAGAAGAATCTAATGGAAAGGGAGTTCAGACGTGACGTGCATCGGGGGAACATTTACCCACCCTGCGAGGAGAAACAAGTATGGGACATCGCCTGCGATCTTTCGGTAATCGATAGAAGCTTTTTTACGTGGCGGTACTAACACTGGCAGTTAGAGGAAGCGAGTAGGCTGAAGATAAGAACACGCTTACGGCGAGGCTTCATGAAGAGATTCGCGAGCACCAACAGGAACAAATCGATGAACGCTACGAATCTATCCAAGTAAGCATCAGCAACCGATACTAAGGACGACGAGTTAAACAATGCTATACCGGACTCCCCATTTAAAGCCGAAGCGCTCTTTGGCAAAGACCTTGTTGAGAAGGATTGGGTACACTACGGCACCCAAAGCGCCGCCTAGGACGAACGTCAATCAGAAGATCCAATCACGACAAAGGGGAGTTCCTTACCGGTGATGACAATTCCCATCGCCAACGAACGGCGCCTCCGGAAGTAATGGGACACAACGCTCAGCGATGGCAACAGTAGAAGGCCCATGCCTGTCAGTTACAATCAGAAATACTGCAAGCGTACAACGTCCAACACACATACCGAGCCCCATGCCGATTCCCTGCGCCAACAGATTTTGATAATAGTTATGCGGCTCGACCAATGAGAGCATGAAGGATCTAAGGCAGACGGTCACATGGGGTTATCCATGTACACAAATGAAGAAGCAACTCACGAGAATAAGAATAGCACAGAGCCGGATATCACGGTGGCGCGAAAGTACCCTTTATCGAACAGCGTGCCAGAGAAAAGCCCCAACCCGAACAAGAGTCCCAACTGGATAGACCCAATCCAGCTAATCGCAGACGGCGACTTTTCCGTTAGCGATATCCGCTACACAAAAACAGTCAGCACCCCCAATAACGCGTGTGGGCCGGTCGTCGCACCGTGTAGTAATCCTGATATACTGAGAAGACATCGATTAGCACATCCCGCGCCGACAAAAACCACTAACCTCCAAAAGACTGCCAAGGGTCGATCAGCACGTATGAAACATAGACCGCTCTTACAAACGCTCACCTGGGCGTTCCCGAACGTGCCTTCGAAACAGCGTGATGAGCCCATCATTCCAGTGAGGATGCAGAGATCACATACACATCCCTACGAGAGCGCTATTGGAGGGATCTCACATCAGTTGCATGAAAATGATGAATGTAGCATGTTATGCACACACCCGCCAATCGCAGTGAACCACCCTCGTGCTGAGCCCTCCGGAAAATCTGGATGAGCCGGCGGGCTCTCTCCCTCGCGATGTCCCTGTATCGATTTCTCCTCGTCGCCGTTGCCCATAGAGTCCGACGTCCCGGGGCGTGATGCTGGCGCGTCCTCCATCTCTTGCGATTTGAGCCTAGTCGAGCTGGTGGGCGTGGAGCAGAGCGTCGCCGACATGGGGGAGTAAAGAGAAGCAGAGTATCACCATATACATATCGGCCGGCATACGTAGGTTTCTTTGACTTCGGGCGTGATCAACATCAGAGGTTCCTCGTGGCCGAGCTGTCGTTTGCGAAAGGAGTGTTGAGGCTGGGTGAGCAGTCTCTAGAACGTCGTTTAGAGTTTAGTTTCGAGAAGGACTGTCGATGCGCTGTGAAGGCGTGGTCTGCAGTCCTCCCAGTTGGTCTTGAAGGAGGGGGAGGAAAAGGAATGACAAGGTACCCTCGGGCACTATTTTAAATCATGACCGACGCGAGGATCATGCGGAAAGAAGACAGGTTATCTACAAGGAGAAATTGAGTACCGCTTGATCTCTATGTATAGGTAAGAAAACTGCACCATTGACTCTATTCGATGTTACCGACGGGTGCACTGCAGTCAAACAGAGATGTTCCGCTGGCGTGGTTGCCTTGGAGACAACGATGTAAAAAATAACTCAATAGCTGAATAGGGAGGGTTATATGTAGTTCATGATTTATGGCTCCAATTCGAACCAGGATAGAAGAAGAATGGCAGGAAGCAGAAAAAAACTTGTTGAAGGAATCGCCGACCATGCGCCGATCGACTCCGGCTACTCGGCTTGAGCGTTCCTCCACCATTTTCAACGCTAGTCGTTTGAATGGCGTAGAGACCGGTCTTGACGGACACCGTTGGACGGACGTCGCCCGCTCGCGAACTCCGGGCTGCGCTTCGACTCATGATCCCGTGGAAACGTTGCCTTCATACTCTATATATTCCAGTGGCTGAAGCGCTCAGGTCTTATGTTATATCTATAACAGTCGACCTAGCTGCCCACCGGTATTTACTTTGTGCACACAACATCACACTGACAACAATGTCAGCGAAGCGTGAATATGACGACTCGGGGAACGAGGTACTTACTCTTTCTGCACCCATTAGAATGACACGAGCAGTCCGGATGAGGCTGGGCCCCTCGGGGAAGCGTGAATACGCTGCCTCATTTAACAAGGGAAGAGGTCGAGGGAGCTCCGTGACCTGAGGTAAATCAACTGTGTTAATGAGTACGACATTACCCACGGCGAGCTGTCGGTCTACCAACTCTGCAGCATAGGCGCAGAGAAATAGGGATACAACCCCGCAGATTACAGTCTCTGAGCAAACTGGAGGACCTGAACAGCGCCACATCTAGGATGGATGCATATTGCATTGGGGCAAAGTCAAGTGGGTTAACTTGAGGCACCAGCGGCATCGATGTCGGGGACCGGGAGTACACGGCTGTTGTTGCTCCTGCAACGCAGGTGAGCGGTAACGGTAGGGGCTCCTGGTAACATTGTGATTAGCGGTGAACAGCGGGTTTAGACGTGTAGAGGATGTTGGCCACGAGACCTGTATTGCGGCATTGAGTGATTTCGTCCGCCCCACTGGTCAAATCGTCGCGCTAGGAATGTCAAAATTGATGTCCATTGGAGGGGAAGGCGGTGGGTCCTGAGTGGACGTATACGCGAGTTCATGAGTAGATTTCAGAGTCCGGAAGAGGCGTATACCTGGACAAAATTGCGCCAAGCGCAGTACAGCTTTTAGAGGTACCTATGCATTGGAAGGGGGAAATCAAGCCTGCAAGGCGATCACATGACGCACAGCTTTTTTCAGCCGGACGTCGGCTTCGACAACTTGCCTTCCACCAAACTCTTCCCCTTTCTTGTTGTTCTCCTTTGCTCTTTTACTCTTGATTTCAGCCGAAAACTGCGTCCGATATACGTCGCTGTTTATACGTCGTCTCGGCCTTGGCCGCGTCCATTTCCTTCCAGACAATCCGCGTCCGAAGTCGAGTCCTTTTCTCTTTGCCGGATCACATATATGCTGAGCAAGACTCGTATCTATCGGAGGGACTGAATGACCTTTTCGCATCTCTCACGACTTGCCGCTTCTAAAAACAAACTCTGTCTTCCTTTATCCCTGCCTCGAAATTCAAATACTGTCTACCTCTTTGACCAGCCAACGCGCCGACCAAGTGTCGACAAAGTGCCGACCCTGGCGCTATAAAATGCGACTGTGCAGTCATTCAAGAGCCACTTCAACGCTCTTTCAATCACTTCTCTTACCACGCGCGCGCCACTCATCGTTGCAAGCTATGGATTCCAAGGATGAGGTTCCCATCTACGCGCCAATCCCCATATTAGGAGAGAGCTACTCACCTATTCTTCGATACGAAGAAGATGAGGACGGTTTCCAATGGCAAGATGAGGACGGTGACTCCGGGATGTCCGATACTGATATTGGCAGCGACTCGGAGTCAAAATGCTCAGAGTAAGCGTAGCTCTCACTTCTTACCCTCACTGAGGTATGCTTGAAGCTGGCTCATTCTAATGACAGTGACGAGTCCGATGATGTTGATATGGAGCCTCTTCCAGCACTCGTTTTGGAAGCTGTTCGGTGCGTGTTTCTGGGTTACTTCGTCATCGGTGCTTGTATGTTGAAACTCAGATTCCAGTCTTTTGGAGACGGAAGGAATAGTTTTCAACGACTTCACGCGTCTCGAGGGACGGTACGTTTTTGAAGACATTTTGTTCCTTCTTCTAGCTTATGCGCGTACCGTAGTTTGCACGGAGCTCTTTGTGGATACGGTGACGTTGGATATGATCTATTCTACGCGTCAGCGACGACGGCTTCTCCTCCACCCGAAGGTGCCGACACAATGGCATTTCTGCTCAAGGAAGCCGTGCGGTGAGGGTCTTTCTCGTTAACTCTAGTGCATTTAGACTCAACTCGAAACCCTTCAGCCTCATCACGGCTTCGGGAGATGATCTGAGCGCTGCAGAGCTCCGACTTCTCAGAGAGGAGTACTCACTCCAATCTTCAAGCCTAAGAGTCGTAATCTGACAATTTCGCCAGCTTGTATTCGGTGCTCGTCTCATTTGGATATGCTCATCCCGAACTGAGCATGGAGACCTCCGACTTAACCGTCACCGCAATGACGGTTCCAGCAATGCAGGCGACGCCGACATTGACTCCCAAGTCACTGCGATTAATGAAGCCCAGGACTCTCCGCCCATCCGGGCGATTCCACCCACACAATTCCAGAGGTTAGTATCTGCAGTCTATGCCTATTCAATAAGCTACGTTCATACTGTAGGAATTTGAGTTCAAGCCATGCGGTTGTGAAACGTCGCATCGTTGAAGCGTAGGCGGTTTCCCTCGTCTGGTGGCGGTACACGAGCTCACCATGTCATCTCGACAGCCTTTTGCTAGTCGACGACGATGATCACGAAGAAGTGAAGGACGATAGTGATGAACATGAAGACGACAGAAACCTGAACATTGTTACAGCACAGGAGTGGTACAACCTGTTTAGGTGTGTCGTCGAACTATTCTTGAAGTGAGCTTAACGGTACTATCGTTGTATAGAGGACTCTTGGACAGAGGACGTGGTGCTACAGTTCAGAACATCGATGCTGCGTACGATATCTTCTTGCTGTATAGTGTGCAACAGCTCATGAAAGCTCTATAGCTTAACGTTGATACAGGCAGATCTTCAAGAGCGAGCTTTGCAGCCTGGTGCACAGATCGAAACCAGTAAGTATGATAACTTTCGTCATACGCTGACCGAGCTTTGCTGATGATACAAGGTCTTCGACAGGCCGCTTATCAGTGCAGAGCCCGTCAGGAAAGGCCTGATCCCATGAACGAGTCGCGTGCATGATCAAATAAGATGATCACTAATCATCCTGTATATTGAACTGATTATTGATATGTTTGACACCTACCTATATCGAGCGAGACTTTAGAGAGGTTGAAGGTTGAAAAGGTTCGCTCGGTGTCGTAACACGTCAACCCAGCTGAGGTTCGTCGAAGCTTGGAACTGGAGTTCGGGCAACATCGTTAATGACACGTCCAACAATTGGAATCACGACGTACAGAGTCGAATCAAAACTTTGCATCTGACCCAGGAAGAGAAACGAGTAGAGCGGAAACAGAGAGCGTCAGGCTGGAAATCATGTTGAAAGTAGTAGAAGTGGAAGGCGAATAGTGAGAAAAACCTCTTGAACGCGTCGCGCTATATAGGCAAGACACGAACGAATGAAACAGCTGCCCACGAGATCCTTCAGGCCGAAATGCACAGAAAGAAGGCGGGGTTGAGTCTCGTGCACGTGAAATTCACACCAGCTCGTGACGTAGGTCGCGGTTCCCAAAGCGGAAGGAACGCGCGCACATAAAAGTGAGGTCATGCCAATCTGCTCTTTACCTCGAACCACCATCATCCTCTTGCGCTGCCCTTGTCTCGCGATGCCTTCCATCTATACCATCACGCCTCTTTCTCCCGCCGCCGCCTATGATGGCACGTTCTTTCCACATGGCGATACAGCCGCCCTCTTCGCCCTCAGAATTTCGTTCGAGCAGACGCCCGTCGCGCCAAAGACACAAACGCCGCTCTCCTGCAGGATTGAGGACGTTGAATCTCGTATCCTTCCGTGTCTCTCCTCCAGAGGCAGCAGCGTATTCAAGGCCCATCGGATATTGACTAGTCCTACCCCAGGAGCGCTTCTAATCTCCCGCCGCGACGGTGTACAGCACCATATCAGCCACGGCGGTCGCTTCGTAGTCGACTACCGTACCCTCGACGCTACTATCTTCTCTGCCCACGTCGATGACGGAACCCATCACACCACTGGTAAAGTTTTGCCAGTTGTACGCCACCCGTGAACTTGGTAATCGAGGTAGGACTCAGATCGAGCCTCTCTATGTTGATCGAATGTCATCGTCCTCTAGCTCTGGCCTAATCGTGAACATAGATCTATGAAGCACCTCTCTGTAGCCCACAGTTCACTGCGACCGCACCGACGCTCCGCCAAGCTCGGTGTGCGGCAATGCTCGCCAGTGCCCACGGGCTAGGAAGGTGCTATGAGGACAAACTATCTACAGCCTAAGCACATACTATCTACCTTTTTTATCGTCTTCCAACCTTCGGCAGATGTTAGTTGGGCCAGTCCCAAATTCGCATTTACTGAACAGGCGTTTATGGACGTTCGTGTTAGAATAAAACAAATTACACCCTAGAGAACAGCCGTCATTGCTATGTAGCGCGATGTTGATAAGTATTCGGCGAAAGAAAGTCGACTACCAAGGACGGCCTATGAACAGAGGACAAGAATTTCTATCAAACGAGTGAATATGAGGGCAACATTGGGAACCACTGCAAGAGCGAGGCAAAAAGGCGAGTTTGAATCAAGGGAATATCAGAGGATGGGAGAAGCGCGGGGATGGTTATTGCTGAATGCTTATTCCGCTAGTCTTCGGCTCGCCTAGGACCTGCGACGCTTGCGCGGAACGACAGCGGATGGTTGATAGTCTGCATGATGTTCTTCTCCTTCAGTGCCCTCTACACCACCGTCCCGGTCCTGAGAGCCTCCACCCACATTCCCTTCTCCTTCTACGCGCGCGCCACCGTCCCCGCTCCCGCTGGAACTCTCCTCAGCATTCTCCTCGTCAGGATCAGTGGGCATCAACACCACGCGCGTAACATCCTTCTCGCCGTCCCAAGATATCGATTCGTGTATAAGGAGGCCGTCGGGGCTGAACGTGATGTGGACGGTGCCTTCAACGTCGATATGCTGGGTGCGGATGCGCGCCTTTTTGCGATTCTTAATCAACATATGTCCTTTCGATTTGCGGAAGAACGAGCTGGGTTTCTGTATGGGCGGCATTGGTGGCTAAGGTGGTGAGAGGAAGAGGCCTGTGCGATCGATCGTCTGGTGTGAGTGTTGGTCGACGCCCCCGCCTTTCGACTGAGGTCTTGTTGTCGCGTCCCGGTCGGCGGCGCTTTATGATAAACGCGTATAACGAAATTTGCTTCGTGATAAGCAGACGACGCCCTGAGAACGATACGTCAGTATCATTTGTTTAGAACACTTACATATCAGCCATTCTTTCTCTAGATACGGTGTGGCGCTCCGAGACCTCAAAATTTTTCCTAAATTTGCATGGCGGTCGTGGCCGGCTTTGCCTGAATATTTTTCCAAGCGGCAGGGACAGTCTTTACTATACAATTTCTGGCGCGTGTCTTTGTATTCCATACTCGCACACAGGATGGTTCAAGTGGACAAGGGCCGAGTAGGCAGCACTTAATTGTAGAGGACGTCAGGGTCGACCTGCTTCGTTGCACGAGTGGCACAGAGACTTTTGATCCACCAACCAGTGGGACAGTAGGATGCCGACAGGGGTATGCCGTAGCAATGTGCTCCCGTCCTCTTCAGTCAAAGATTCCGGTCCTTGGATGCGATCGTCCACAGTGAATGAGAAAGACCCCGTTCCTAGATAGAGCAACCGCGAGATGATAGTACATCTCGTCTATAAGCAGTGCTTTACGCAGAGCAGGTGACTTTCCCTAAGTAACGCAGGACTATCCTCAGGACAACCTCGCGCGCAACTCACGCAGCCTTTGCTTATCACTCTCCTCCAAGTCGATCTCGTACTTCTGCAATTCCCCCGTTGCAGCAAAGAAGTTCTCCTTCAGCATCTGTGCGCGCTCCGGTCTAGGTGTGATGGAACACTCGAAAGGGCGGGGTGAGACGACAAGTTCCTGCACATGACGTGTTGGTTTCGCTTGGTACTTATACTTGAACTTCAGGACTCACAAAGTCATAATGGTCAGCACTGAGTCCGGGTGCGATTCTCTTCTTGGTTTTTGCGTCAATAGCGTCTTTGAAGTGGAGAGCCCATATAAGGCGCATCGTTATCAATTCCTGGGCGACAAGTCAGCTCCAATCAGTTGAACCCGAAGACATGCTCCCACCACTGTATATTGCGCCACAAATTGTCCTGGGCATATTCTCTGTGACATTATATCACTTCCGGTGCATAAGACTGTCTTATGCACAGGAAGTGATTTAAAGACACGACTGGTGGCGAATCTTACCCTGCCTCTGCCGAAGATAAAGCTATCACGGAAATTCTTGTCTCTACCAGGTATGGTCCCAAATTCAGTCATCAAAAACCTTTCTGGCTTGAACGCTGCGGGATCATCAAAGACCTCGGGATCGGTGGAAATCGCGTCTGAAACCAGGAATTTACGAGTAAGACCAAGCTCCTAATGGATAAGTTACTAGGCTTACAGTTGTTCAGCATTACCGTGCTTCCCTTAGGGAGGACATGTCCCTTGTACTACCGAAATTCAGCACAACAATAACCTTGAGGAGAATAGCGAACACATACGAAAACGTCCTCGGCCATCGAATGCGGAAATCCCATCGTAAGCGGAGACCTCAGCCTGAGGATTTCCTTGATCAACGCTTGCACAAACGGCAGATCTTCTAGATCGGCGCGTTTTGTTGTTCTGCAGGGTGTAAGGTACGGCATCCGGCAGAACGAGGTCTTTGGACCGACACGTGGTGCGATCACATCCTTTTGCTTTCGACCACCGCGACCCATTTGTCGTGGTGGTCGATATCGTCCGCGAGCACCTCCGCCTCGCTCAGCGGACTCTGCTTTCTTTCTTTTCTTCTCCCCCGTATTGCAGCCGTCTGGCTTGGTCTTTGGACCGACACGTGGTGCGATCACATCCTTTTGCTTTCGACCACCGCGACCCATTTGTCGTGGTGGTCGATATCGTCCGCGAGCACCTCCGCCTCGCTCAGCGGACTCTGCTTTCTTTCTTTTCTTCTCCCCCGTATTGCAGCCGTCTGGCTTCCATCTGCCGAGTCCCCCTCCTTCGATTCTGGGTATCCGCGGTCGCTGGATGCGTCGTCGGACTCCTACAGTTTTGGGTATCCCAGCGCCCGCTCCCCCATGCACCACAACCCCCTGGACATGGTCTCTCCACCCGTGTTTGCTCTCACGCTTCACGTAGCCCCGCATTCCGGCATGTATGCCTCCACCACTTCCGCACCTTGCACCCGAACGACACCGGCAGCCTGTCGTTCTCGCACCCCATCTGTGTCGCGTCCCACGTCACTGCACCCGGGTGACGTACGTGTCACGCAGCCACCGTCACTCCCTTCTGTGTCGCGTCCTCCGCAACCCCGCGACACAGAGTGGCACCCACACCTGTCCCTGCACGGGAATAACGTGTCATGCAGCCACCGCCATTCTCATCTGTGTCGCATCCCCCGCAACCCTGCGACACAGAGCATCCACACCTCCGTACCGAGCGCTCTCACATCACACCTGCCTGATGTGACGCGTCTCATGCGCACCAACAGCACACCAGCCATTCATGGGTCTGCGTGATGCGTCGTTGCACTCCTTCTGATATGGGTATCATGCACAACCCCATTCCTTCTGGTTCTCAGCCTCAGCCTCAGTCTCAGCTGTCCATGTCTGGTGCGCAGCCACCTGCATGCGTCGTTGCACTCCTACTTTTATGGGTATCGCAGCTGTCTGCGTTTTCCTAGGACAATCGCGTCGGGGCCCAAGGGCCTGCGGCCCTTACCCATAATACTCACTGCTACATCCCCTTCCTCTCTTCCTGAATAAACTTGATTGATTTTGCTAACAAGTGAGCACCACGTTAAGAGTCCGAAGACAGGTATTCTCCTGTGGCCGGTGAGCGAGGGATATATGACAAGTATCAATGTTAGCAACCTTGGTGGCCGAATGCGTAAATTTCCTCACAGAGGATCCGAATTCCTGCAACGCTTGAGGCCTGGCGAAGACTCGGCACGATATGGTACGTACCATGAGCTCGTAGAACAACTGCGCACACTCTGCCGGTATGGGTGATCGCTTAGCGGCATTCTGTCGCGACAAGAACGTGGTAATAGCTTTGCCATCGTTTTCAGTTCCGGAGCTACAGTAAATGTCTGAGTTTAGTCCGAAGCTACGACGAATATGCTTACTTACTAGAACCGGTGAATACGGTCTGAGCAGAGATTGAAGAGAAAGTTGGACGGACGCGAACTTGCAATCCAGCCCATCTTGTCGACGACTTCCCGTATCGCAGTTGCACTTGAGAGAACGATGATCGTATGCGACGCGGCTTTGATCTATAAACAGTTCATCAGACGAGAGCCAGCGTAGAAGGCGAGGAACCTGACCGACACCACATCGCCATACTGACGCGCCCATTCTGTGAATCTGTCGGTAGTACATGAGCAAAGGAGAGCGGAGCTGGTAAGGAAGGCACTTCAAGTGCAACGCTCCGTTTTGGGAAAAAGGTGAAGATTCCCAATGAGTGGAAGCGTAGGAGGACCTGTTGATCACATGCAATGTTAGCCAAAATCCGCACTGAAGAAAGTTGCGATCAACGTTACCCGGCGGCAAGTATTTTGCTCTCCTGCCCGTCCTATAGATCATGTATACGGCCCAACCAATGAGGCCGCCAACGAGAAAAGTTTGCTGAAGCAGCATCGGTCAAGATGAGCGGACAAGAGAGGTCGTGGATGAAAGTGGGACAGAGGAAACACCAGGGCGGTTGGGGATATGAAACGACAGCTCAAAGGAGGTACAACATATGTTGGTGGGCCCTTAAAGTTATGGGCGCTGCAGGGTGAGTACTGAATTGAATCGGTATAGATCAGGACAATGAGTAGGACAAAGCAGGAAAGAGTAAACGTGTCGACGTCCCTATCTGCTGAGGCTCAGCCTGAAGAAGTATATCCTTGATGTAAGGTCATGATAGAGAAAACACCAATTATGAGACACACTACGTCGTGGAGGAAAGAAACCATCCCGGTTGTGATCCTTCGTTGGGCAGATATCCAGCCAAGGATAACGAGTGCATTGAAAAAAACGCGGCTCTAAGTACAAGACATGCTTTGAGCGTCCATCCACGCGCTGTATCTACAAAATCAAGGTCAAGTCAGCAAGCCTGTCAACGAATTTAAAGGACTGCGTTAACCTACAAGAGAACGACCATCCATCATCGAGACAGGACCTTCAATCATCGTCCTTCTTTGGTGGCGGTCCGCAAGGTTGCAGCATTTTCTGCATCGTTTCAGTCATGTACAATCGAGAAGTAACAAGCACGCACTTCGGTCATCTCGAATTTGACGCGTCCGGTTGCCTGCCCATCGGCAATGGCAAGGAACGAAAGAAGAGATGGGTGTCCTACGATGGAGGAGAGCGTATCTCGGTGCTGGTGAGTAATCCATTCACTGTTGAAAGTTGCAATGAGTATCCTTGAAGGATAACATTTGAAGGCGTACTATTTCGTTAGGTCCGCATGCCCTATAAGAATCGTGAGCCTTAGATACACAGGAAATCCAAGCTGTATGTACCAGTTCCTGTATAACGAGCGTGTACTGTCCTGAGTCAGTCGAAGGTCGCGTCTGGGTAGAAAGTAAAACGACGGACAATGCTCTAGCTGCGTGTTAGCAGTGTACCGGAGTTCTGAGGACTACGTGGGGACCGGTAAGGCACAAATGAAGGGCAGAAGACTAGAAGACAAGTTCGCTCACCATGGTCGGCGTCGAAGAAAGAGTCCGCTACAATCAATTACCGCTTAGCCGACGTGCTACAACTCTGGCGCAATTTTGTCCTCTTTCCGCCATCATCTTCGCCTCAATCACTCGGACGCGACGCGTTTCCAGGCTCGTGTTGTGGTTTGGTTAAGGTTTTTCAATTCCACATCTATCATATCGACTTTTATATGCTGTTTTCTTAGAAACTACTCTGAGTCATCCGAGTCCGAGTCTTGACTCGCGAATGCTCTTTATCATGCTCCGACTCTTCTTCACCGAAGGCATCCGGTTCAAGATAGACGACCGATATCGCGGCACGGACTTGCTCCCACCGCCTTGAATCCTCATCTCGAAGCGCCACTGCTCGGTGATTGTCATCTCTCCACGCCAAGGAAGCTCTTAACTCCTCCAAAGTAAAGATCAGGCGCTACATGAGTGAAATTCAGTATAGTATGAGTGAGAGTGGGCGGTCGCCTACCTTGTGTGCACGGGAGCGCGAAAGTAACATATATGGAATGATAGGGGCTCGGTAGTATGGGCCGTCATCACTGCGAGAGAATAGACAGCGTTATGAATATCCAGGACTCGAAGACGAGGCACAACGAGCATTCCATCTTCGGACGGAGTGAGGACTCGAAGAAGCTTGTCACAGAGGATATCTCCCGACAGTTCCAGCTCTTCGACGCCATCCATAAAAGACAAAAAGTGTACGAAGTTTTCGGAGTTGATAGACGTCAGGTCTAAATGGATTCGTAGAGCCTTTACGGATGTAAAATCGGGGTGAGACGACACCGGGCATAAAGCATCGTGTTCGCAGTAATTCGAAGTGAAGTGGCTCAACAGAGGCATCCGAAGAAGCGCTAGATAAACAGACAAATTTATGTCGTCTGGTCTCGTAGCCCCAGCTACGGAGAGCTCGAGATGCGTCAACGACGACAGAACAACGGGCTCTACGACTTCCAAGCTAAATCCCGCCACAACGTATGCGACCAGATACCGCAAAGAAGTCATCTGCCTGAGTACGTCCAAGTTCTCCGTGGAAAACGCGTGGTGCTCACAATCATATTGGACGATCTGGCTCAAAGGCATGGAAATGAATCCAAGAGTCAGCGAAGAGGTGACAGCGATAGACCGAAGCAATGGCGAGGACAAGAACACATCAACGTCTTGCGCAATGTCTGGGTGGCGGCTTTGAATCTTCACCCTCTCCAGCAGAGGAAAAGCGCACCCTTTGAAGAGAAGAATGTCTGACAGCGGGAGATCAAGAACAGCACTTTTCCACCGCGTTGTGGTAGCTTGTATGAGAAGGAGGGGGGGAGTATATCTGACCGCCGCGTCTATCGTCACATGAACCGTAACGTCGAGAGGGAGAGCTCTCGACCTCTCTATGTACAGATTCAGGAGATACACAGTCTGCGGGTACCTTCTGCGCATTATTTCATATCCCGTGAAGTCGAAACGCGGCCTTGTCCAGAGGGAAGGAAAAGAAAGGACGAGACGGCGCCACCTGCTGCAAACATAGGATAAAGTCCACGGTGCTTGCAAGTTGTAGAGAGAATTCTCTGCTCTAGCATCGTCGACGCACTGCGCGACAATGAGGCAGAGGATTTCGTTCGGGACAGATCGGAGGGGATGCATAATCTTCTTGGCGCTGGTGAGCACAAGAGTAACCTCGTCGACACGTTGCTTGAGGATTTGACGGTCTGTTTGGCTTGCGCGAGAATCTTGTGCAGGTCGGAGAGCTGACTATCAGACTCGGAGATGACAGAACGAAGCTCGGAGCTTTCGCAGTGGTTTGGTGGCGTGTTGACTTCGGCCAGGTGTTTGAATCGGTCGAAGGAATGAGCCATTGCAGAGTGGAGGGTCTCTGTATGAGAAAGGTATTCTACAGGTTTCACGATTCTTGGCTGCTATCGCAGAGGGCGAATCAATCTACGCCACCTGGACAAACTTGACGCGTACCTTCGACGAGCTGAGAAGAAGAGCGGTTCTGGATGTTTGTCTTCAATCGTAATGAGTATATCAACTACATCTGGAGATGAAGACTCCTGGCTTACCAGTTATTGTGGCGATGATGATGGTGGTGGCAGGAGGAAAGAAGTGCACGTGGTCTTTTGCACGCTTAAATACTGCGCTGGGGGGCAGTGCCCATCACGATTGTGCCTTTTGATGAGATCAGTGAGACGCGCTATCGATGGATTCGCGAATCCCGCATATCCATTTGAACAAAGTGTTGTATTATGATTGATTATAGACAATGTAAATGGTACCGTGTACTCATGCGCCCGTCGGGGGCTCTTCAAGCTAGGAGAAGCCGAGACCTTGAACGTACAGCACACCTACATCCAAAAATGTCAGCAGCTCCGAGCCACCCGCATAACCGGAACACACCTTTCTCTCTCAGGAGATCGTTAACTTAACAAACCCACCCTATAACGCTCGGAGTCAGCTCAAACCCAAAATCGACATTAAACACGTACATGAGCTCTCCGACGCGCCACGAAAATTGATCTGGGCATCCGTCAACTACGAGGTAGGGCGAACGCGTACAAGTCGCACTCACCGAATCCGCTTCAATCCCGGCTCACCGGACTTTGGCGTCGGCGGCTTCCAGAGAACACGGCTGCCGCGGGGTTGGCTGGAGAATGTGAACGGCTGGCGGGCGGACATCGTAGTGATCGGATCCGGAGTTGGGCGCGTTCGGGATGCAGTAGTAGAAGACTTCTGGATTAGATGTTGGCATTGACAGTGGCGAAGAGATGGAGCCGACACGTACCGCACGGCGGGAGCGTTCATGGCGCCTATATCTTTGCCTCCACGGTTCTCCTTAGTAGGAAGAAAGGTTTGGGGATTGGACGTGTAAAAGAAAGAGCAAACGTACCGCAACGTTAGGGTAATGTAAAGAGCGTCGTTGTTGTTCGGCCAAGTCGTCCTGGAAAACATCAGGCCCTACGACACGCTAAAGCTTACGACACTGACCGCAAGTCTCGTAGCTTCCTCCCTAGGAGTCGTGAAGAAATTCAAAGCAAGAATAGCGCCAGCGCCGCAGAGGAGAATTAGTAGCTCTGGTAGATAGTCGTCCATTGTGCGTGTGGGAATGCAGACAAACGAGAACCGAGGTCAGCTTTATACACTCATGCGCACATGACCGCCATTGTTAGTCCACGGCCGTTACCAAAAGCGAGACTGCCACCCGAGTCGCATTGCGTTCAGTGGCTCCGGCCCATTGTCAATCAAGAGCCTGACATCAAGGAGTCGTGACGAGAAGCTTCTACGGCGCCATGAATATGACGACTCGGGGAACGAGGTACTTACACACCCTTTAGAATGACACGAGCAGTCCGAATGAGGCTGGGCCCCTCGGGGAAGCGTGAATGTAATGCCTCATTTAACCAGTGAAGAGGTCGAGGAGGCTCCGTGACCTGAGGTAAATCAACTGCGTTAATGAGTACGACATTACCCACGGCGACGTGGCGATCTACCACCTCTGCAGCATAGGCTCAGAGAAATAGGGATACAGCCCCTCAGATTACAGTCCCTGAGCAAACTGGAGACCTTAATAACTGCGCCACATCCAGGATGGATGCATATTGGGGCAAAGTCAAGTGGTAACTTGAGGCACCAGCGGCATCGATGTCGGGGACCGGGAGTACACGGCTGTTGTTGTTCCTTGTAACGCAGGATGAGCGGTAACGGTAGGGGCTCCTGCTGACATTGTGATTAGCGGTGAACGGCGGGTTTAGACAAGTTCACGCTCGATGTCCGTTGTAGGGGAAGGCAGAGGGGTGTATCCGAGCTCATATGAGCAGGTTTATTCGGAGCAGTATATGCGGTGCATTGTAGAATTCGATTGGAGAGTCTAGAATCAAGATGTCTGTGAAAGTCTTGCTGAGGAACAAGGGATTGATAGAGGTAGCGTCTCGAAGCGACAGGAGGGAGCACAGAATCCGGAAGAGGCGGATACCAGGAAAGCATTGCGCTAAGCGCAGTACAGCTTTTAGAGGTACCTTTTGTCATGGAAGTGGGAAATCAAGCCTGCAAGGCGGTCACATGACGCACAGCTTTTTTCAGCCGGACGTCGGCTTCGACAACTTGCTTTTTTTTTTTGGTGGACGCAGTTACATTATAAATGTGGTGTAGGACAGCGTATAGTATATAATATACACTATTTCCCGCCATCCATAAACCCGCGTGTCTGTTCGAGGACCTCGCAACCCCGCAACGTTTTTCACCCCGAGGAAATGCATTACGCACTCCGTGTGGGGCTGTGCATCGTAACCAACCCAAGAAAGAACATAGAAGACATAGAACCTAAACATAAAACATACACTGATAACCCAAAACCCTACGATGCACTACCCACTAAAACCCCGGACTCCCCAATCCATTCGTCGGGGAGATTTTGCTCGTTATGGAGCACGCCTCCCCACGTATGGTAGACGATGTTCGGGGAGATCGACTTCTTGCCGTATCTCGGTGATGCGAGCTGCTGATCCGTCCTTAGTCTTCCGTTGATCGCCTTCATCAGTCTGTTCCTGATCTCGGGTTTGGACACGGCCTTCTTGACGCCGTCTGGGATAACTCTCTCATTTCTTAACTTCCACACCATGTGGGCTCCTTCGGATACCAGGATCCTTAGTAGGCGACTCTTGCCTTCACTTTTTGAGCCATCGTTGTCTTTCGCCTCAAGGAGGCCGGCTGCTGCTATCGCTCCGACCGTGAGCCTGGGAAAGGGTACGTCTTTGCCTTTCCATATCCCCTTGATTGTTTTCCACACCGTCTTTTGGCCTGGGGCTTGACATTCTAGCAGGATGTGCTCCATTGTTTCCGTTACCCCACAGTGTTCACAGGTGCTCCTTTGTTCTAGTTTGGTGCCTTCCCGGAACTCACCTATCCTGTAGGCATTGTGAGTACACACCCACATGAATTGTCTGATGGACCTGGAGAAGTCCTTGTGCGCCGTTGCTTTCCAGATATTTGCCGTTGACGGCGCGCGTCCAGTGAGATCCTCGACCGCCTGGCGAGTCTTCTCTATCATACGCTGTGTTTGCCTTCTAGCTATCTGTCTTCGGTATGTCTTGCTTTTCGTCATCTTGGGTGACTGCTTAATTGCTTTGTATGCCAGCGCCTGCGTTATCTTGGATAGCTTTGCTCCGGTCAACGTAAGCTCCGGCGGTATCTTCAAGTCTATCTCGTCTGCTGTTTCTTTTTCTAGTCCTTTTGTTGCAAGCGCATCTGCGCCTTCATTTCCTTCAATTCCCGAGTGTCCTTTGACCCATTGGAGGGTGGTTTCGGCGTCTCTCGCCCTCAGGCGTGCTATCAGCACTCTCGAGAGCTCGGCTTCAGGGCGACCGATGTAACCGGTGTCTTCGCGTTTCTGTCGCAGCGTCGTGGCGCCTTCGATGATTGTGAGCGAGTCGCTTTTGATGTCTAATTTTACTGTCTCATCCGTTAGTAGAGTGGCCTCCGCCGGCGCTAGGGTTTCGCCTGCTTGGTTCGTTTGCGGGATATGTTCTGGCAGGCGGATTGCTTTGTTTCTGCCATCTCCGGGTCCGAACCAGATACCCGCACTCGCTTTAGCATTCTCGTCCCCGTTATTCAGGCATCCGCCGTCAGTGTATACCGTCTCGCGTTCTGGCACTTCAATTCCATTGTCGCTTCTCTCCCACTCGGTTACCTTGGCTCTCGGTAAGGTATTGCACACGTCTCCACTGGTGAATATTCGGAAGGTGTCTTGGACTCCCCCGGGGTCTGTTAAATTGGCGTTGAAGACTCTCACGGCGTCTCGTTCGTGCTCTTCATCCCCGGGCTCTTCTTCTTGGTCAGCAGGCTGCCAGTGCGCCGGGTTCCATTTTGGTGGCAGTTTCTCGAGTATCGTCTTTGCTCTTTTGTAGCACTTGTGTGGGTTCGGGCAGCCGTGCCGGAAACGCATCTGGCGGCATTTCTCACAGTTGCAGTTCTTGTGACTCTTGTGGTCTTCGGCGTTCAAGTATGACGCGAGTTCCTCCACTCCGCGTACGGTGGCGATGCCATGATTGTCCCGCATGCATTTACTTTCTCTCTGATTTATGTGCGTGCTGCTCTCCCTAGTATTGATTCCGCGGTGTAGCCATATCGGCATGTCACGGAGCGTCTCTCTTTTGAAGGCAAGTCCTTCCCGTCGGACGCCATGGTCTTTTCCAACTTTAAGCATACGGCGTAAGTCGCTGGGTATTTTCTTTGTGTTCGTGCTGAAGTTTTGCAGGAAAATGTTCATCCTCGTATATTCTTCGCGTCCTGCATTGTCTTCTACTGCGTGTTTCGCAATTATCGCATCAGCAAAATATGCCCAGAGCGCGCGGTCTTTTCCTATGTTTAGGTACGACTGGAGCCACGTCACGGTAATGGCCTCGTTTCTGGCCACTATATCGAGTATGTTCTTACCACCATTTCTTTTCGGTTGTTTCATTTTGTCAAAGTTAACAAGCGGGCTTTTGTCCGCCCATAGGAACCTGCGGATCCTTCGTTCCAGCTTCTGCTCAACTTCCTTCGGCATCCCTTGGACCTTCGTGAGATACTGGGTCTTGCCTCCCACTACCATTTGTATGATTAGGCGGTGCCCTTCCATAGTTGGGTGTGTTTTCTCCCAAAAGTCGAGGCTGTTCTCGATGCTGTTCAGGATTGGGGTCCACGGTGCTGCACCTTTTGTCTTATTTCCTATCCAGCCCCCGAGGATTCTGACTGCTTGACCGTCTCTCGAGATGCGGATCCCTTCTGGGACTTTCGAGTCCCGGCTGTCGTTGGTCATCCTGGTTGTTGCTACTAGATCCCGGTACGTCTCGCTGCCGATTGGAATCACTTCTGTCTTGCTGATGTTGAACTTAGCTCTTGACGCGAGGCACCAGCGATCTAAGATGGCCTGTAGTGTTGTGAAGTTGTCAGACTTATCCAGGTACGTTGTCGTGTCATCGGCGAAGAGCGTTGCGATCAGCCTTTCCATTTCAGGGTGATTTGGGATTTCAAAGCCACGGAGCGTCGACTTCCGAAGGGCTAGGGAGAGCGGTTCAATCGCCAAGTCAAAGAGTAGACATGACAGCGGGTCGCCTTGTCGGACGCCCCGTCTGACCGTGAATGGACTGCTTAGGAACCCGTTTATCATTACCATGGTTTGAGCCCCGTTGTATAGAGACTTCACTGAGTTGATGAAATCCTTGTTTAGATTGTTCTTCTCTAGTACTTTCCAGAGGTACTCGTGGTCGATCTTGTCGTAGGCCTTCTCCTGGTCGAGCGCCACAATGACCCCGTTGGTCTCCGTCGCTTCTGCATACTCAGCGACTATTTTCGCCAGTTGCACTTGGTCATATATGTTCCTTCCTGGAACAAATCCTGCTTGATTTTTGTAGATCAGGTCCGGCGCGACTTTCGCTAGTCGCATTGATAATACCTTGGTATAGAGTTTATAGTCTGTGTTAAGTATAGTAATTGGTCTGTAGTTTGCTATATCAGTCTTGTCATTTTTCTTGTATATCGGGCAGAGCCAGCCGGTCGCGAATTCGGTCTCATTTTTGACCCCGTGTCTGAGTATGTTGTTGTAGAGCACTCTGAGGATGGCAATCATGCTGAAGACCCCGCTCGGATCCTCTCCTCTCTTGATGCTGGCCTGCTTTGCTTGTGTTTCTCTGTGTAGCAGTGCCTTCCAGAACTCGTAGGTGAGACCATTTACTCCCGGTGCTTTACCTTTCGATACGACTTTCAGTATTTCTATGATTTCGTCGTCCGTAATGTCTTGGCCCATCTCGCCCTTGTCCTCGGGGCTCACTTTGCCTATGATGCTGTTTATTGCTTCACTGATTGCCTCTTCTCTTTTGTCCTTGTCTTCTTCTGGGTTTATGTCAGCATCCTGCACGCCGTCGTGATAGTTCCGGCCGATCTCTGCTTGCTTCTTTGAGTCTTTCTCGTAGATGTCTTCATCATTGTTGCGGTAATCGCCGTTTTCTGACGTACTGCTCTGGGGTTCGGGCGGTTTCTTTAGTGCTCTGATGAGGTCCCTAGGTTTCTGTTGTTTGCCGAGTTGAGTCCACTTTTTACTCATCGTCTCCCCTTCAAGTTTGTTGTTTAGCGCTACGCGCAGTCTCTGTTTCGTGTGTAGGCCATTTTTGATTTGGCTTATCCGTTCAGCGAGTATGCCGCTCTCGTTCACCCTGTCTTGCTCTGATTTGAGGTTGTCGTTGAGTACTTCCTCTCGCTCCTTGTCTAGTGCGTTAATTTTCTGTAGCGCCGCTGGGATTAATTTCTTTTGGCGGGCTTTTGCTTTTTCTATTATGCTATCTTTCATGGTCTTAAAAAGCGACTGCACGGTCCCTTCCTGCCCGGCGTTTATCTGTATAGCATTCATCTTTGCTAGCGTGGCACGTCCTTCCGTTTCGACATGGTTCAGGAACTCGTCATCCTTCAGCACTACTTCTGGTATGGTCCATCGTCCCTTGCCCACTTCTGGGGCCTCTTCGCATGATATCTGCGCCAATACTAGCATGTGGTCCGTGTCCACCAGCCCTGGGTCCGCAATTTTCCAGTCGCGTGAGTTTTCTAGGATCTCTGCTGTTACATAGATCCTATCAATCCTTGATTGTGAGTTTGGCTTCGGCTTTCCATCTTTTCCGATCCTTTCTTTCCTTTTTTTGTGACCATACGTGTAGTTAATCTGGTCTGGGTATGTTTCTCGCCACCCGTCATATAGTTGAAGGTATATCTTGAGTTTGTCGAAAGCATTCGTGACTTTGAGCGCATCGTCTCGGGGCGGGAGCCTGTCTATCGGCTTTTCAACCATGTTACAGTCACCTGCCATGAAGTCGGGCCGTGGCGCATCTGGGTTCTTCTCGTAGAACTTCCTGATCTTGTCCCATACTCTCTTATTGGCTTTCTTCGTCTCATTGGCTGCATACACGCCCAGGACCGTAAGCGATTTGTCTCCATGCCATTCGGTTTGGATCAGCAGAGCCTGTCCCGGTATTATGTTCCATGATTTCACATTATCTGTCTTGACGTAGTTCTTATTGAGTACTATTGCCACCCCTTTCGAGTTCACCGCGTTGTCATTGCCGACATTTTCAGAGAAGTGTATGTCTAGACGTCTGTCGAACAGCGTATCAAGCTTATCTTTTCTCTCATCGTTTAGATGCGCTTCTCCTACCACGAGGACACCTATTTTATCATCTCTCATCATTTGGTTCACGTGCATCCATTTATTCGCTGCACCGTCTCCGTCGACTACAGCTCCGCCGTTCATATTTAGGGCGGCTACTCGGATCGCTGCTCTACTGTGGCGTTTCTCACCAGTCCCTCGTTTTGGCCGTTTTGGCACGCGTGCACCGCCCACTTTCTTGGCTCTTTTTATTGTCGCTCTACGTTGCGGTGTGGGCAGGTCTGAGCTTCCTCCTGACGAAGTGTCATCTGTACCGTCACTGTCTTCATCTGGTGATCCTGGAGGGGGGGACGTAGATCGTTCTGGATTGGTTTCTTCACTCTCTGAGATCTCTTGCTCGTCTGGCAGGTCTTCTTGTTGGGTATTGAACTCCATCGGTTCGGTTTGGCTACTCGTGGTGTGCTGGACCGGTGGCTCTTGGTTGTTGCCTTCCGCTCGTGGAATGCGGAGATAGATCTTCTCGCGTTGAGGCTGTCTCGGAGGTATTCGCAGCATGATAGGCGCTCCATCGCTGCCCATGGACCCTTGGGTCGATTCTTCATCTGAGTCGTCGTGGTGTTCGACGCGGTTGGTGTTACCGGTTGGGGACGTATCCCGGCTCCTTAAGCCAGGCTTCGACAACTTGCCTTCCGCCTCATCTTCAGACAAATCATCTCCTTTCTTGTTGTTCTCCTTCGCTCTTTTACTGTTGGTTTCAGCCGAAAACTGCATCCGATATACCGTCGCTGTTTATACGTCGTCTCGGCCTTGGCCGCCTCCATTTCCTTCCAATCCCCATCCGAAGTCGAGTCCTCATGTGCCTTTCTCTTTGATCACATATATGCTTGAGCAAGGCTCATATCTATCGGAGGACCGAATGGCCTTTGCATCTCTCAGACTTCCCGCTTCTAAATAAACACGAACTCTGTCTTCCTTTATCCCTGCCTCGAAATTCAAATACGGTCTACCGCTTTGACCAGTTAACGCGCCGGCCAAGTGTCCACAAAGTGCCGACCCTGGGCGCTATAAAATGCGATTGTGCAAGTCATTCAAGAGCCACTTCAACGCTCTTTCAATCGCCACTCATCATTGCAAGGCTATGGATTCCAAGGATGAGATTCCCATCTATGCGCCAATCCCCATATTAGGAGAGAGCTACTCACCTATTCTTCGATACGAAGAAGATGACGACGGTTTCCAATGGCAAGATGAGGACAGTGACTCTGGGATGTCCGATACTGATATTGGCAGCGACTCGGAGTCAAAATGCTCAGGGTACGCGTAGCTCTCACTTCTTACCCTCACTCAGGTATGCTTGAAGTAGGGTTCGAAGGTCCGGTTAAGTCAGGTTAAATGACCTTAATCTGACATGACCGGTGACCGGACCGGTTACGCAAATTAAGCATTTTGGCTTGACCGTTAACCGTGACCGGTTAAGCCGCCTGACCGGTTAAGTCACACCCGGTCAGCCAGTCTTAACCGGTCATAGCCCTAACCGAGTTAAGACCGGTTATGATCGGTTAAGACTGATGCATCCGCCCAACAAAATGGCACCCACGGTAATAGAACACCAGACCTCCGGTGTGCAAGGTTGGCTAACACATGCAAGAAACCCGTTGCACCATTAGGTCTTTGTTTGTGAGACTGCTGATGCACCATGTCGGTACTCGCGCCTGAGATGCAGAACTCACGTTGATAAGAGCCTTCAGATTTAAAGATTCTTGTTATATTGCTCTTCAACCCAAGTATTAGACCTTGTAGGCCATTGATAAATCAAACAATAGTATAAATGTATGTCTTCGCCATGACATCCGCTGTGAATCAAGTTGTAAGTACTGTATACTTACAGTTCATTGCCTGTTACTCGTACTGTAAGTGCGAGTAATAGGTCCACCTCACCCAAAAAATGGGCCAAAATAAAATATATGCGAATCCACTCTCTGAACACATCCCGCCACATCCGAGCGCGAGCGCGACCTTCGTTCTGGCTCTGGAGCCATCCCGAGGTCGCAAAAATGCACCGGTCCGATCACCCGAGTGGTGATCGAGACATGGATCTCTCACTCTTACCACCACCTCCTCGCGACGCCTGGGCTCCGACGACCCGACCTTGGGACGCGGGTGTTCTAGGCGTCCGTCTTCTTCGATCTAACTCTTTTTTCGGGGGATATGCGGGCTTGAAGAGCCCCGGCGGCCCCGCAGGACGCGTAAGCCCTCGAACGAGGCTGTTCGTACCCGAACACGATGGTCGCGACCTCCACGGGTTGTAGGATTAGGTGGTAGGATTAGGTGGCTCGACGCCGTGCTGTCTGCTGATGGCCGGCGTCGCGGAGGTGAGCAATTTTTTTTGCTGTATTTCAATACGAGTTTACCTTCATTAGCAGACTAACGACGACTACCACGTCTCCACGACGATGACTACGCTGCCATCACCACCTCCACAGCGCCGACTCCAGCACAATTCGGATACGACAACGATGCTACCCTTACTCACGCCAACGAAGACGACCCTGTCAGAATGAGGAGCCTGCCAATCACCACCAAAGTTTTCTCTGCGGCAACGACGACAACGAGAACGACGCGTAAGCCCCGGTGAGGCAGCACACCATCATGAAAAGGACTCGACGCCGCGCTGTCTGCTGCAGGCGGCGTCCTTCAGCTGCATGTTTTTCTTTCTCTATTTAGCTTGGAACTTACTTGGACTTTCGCGACCAACGCGACCAACACAACGCCCACGCCCACGACGATTACAACCACCACGACCCCATCACCATGGCGACGACGACGACGACGATGCCGCTATCAACCACGTCCCACCCCGACGACGACAACCTCACCCCGAGATGTCACCACCACCAACACCAGCACACGACAAGCACGACTCCACCGAGACGACGACTACGACATCCCCACAAGACGATGATGATCCCACCACGACGCCCCGACGGTGATTGGGCAATGCATCGTCAAAGTGTGTGTTTCTATTTCCTTTATCATGCTTTCACGGGCAGGCAGCGTCATATTCCTCTTCTCAGGCGACGACAAGTACACTAAAGACGCGTAAGCCCCGCGGGCAGCACATCGAGGATGCCAGGGCAACAGCCCATCACCTCTTCTCCTCCTCATCCCCACTACCTTGCGGACATGCAGCAATGCATGGACGGGAGGTGTGGGAGGTGATCGTGCACTCGGCATGCAGCCTGCGCTAATTAGCACAGGCATGCGCCTAAGGCACGAACAAAATTTACCGGTCATGACCGGTCGTGACTGGTTAAGAACGGTCAGGCAGATTTCTGGTTTGGGACGTAACCGTTGACCGTGACCGGTCAAATTATATGACCGGTCAAGCATCATCGGTCAAAATTTCGGTCAGGTCCGGTCAGGTTAAGCAACTTGATCGGTCAAGCCTAACCTGACCTTCGAACCCTAGCTTGAAGCTGGCTCATTCTAATGACAGTGACGAGTCCGATGATATTGATATGGAGCCTCCTCCCGCGATCGTTTTGGAAGCTGTTCGGTGCGTGTTTCTGGGTTACTTCGTCATCGGTGCTTGTATGTTGAAACTCAGATTCCAGTCTTTCGGAGACGGAAGGAATAGTTTTCAACGACTTCACGCGTCTCGAGGGATGGTACGTTTTTGAGACATTTTGTTCCTTCTTCTCGTCTGCGCGTGCCGTAGTTTGCACGGAGCTCTATGTGGATACGGTCACGTTGGAAATGATCTATTCTACGCGTCAGCGACGACGGCTTCTCCTCCTCCCGAAGGTGCCGCCATAATGGCATTTCTCCTCAAGGAAGCTGCGCAGTGAGTGTCTTTCTCGTTAACTCTAGTGCATTTAGACTCAACACGAAACCCTTCAGCCTCATCACGGCTTCGGGAGATGATCTGAGCGCTGCAGAGCTCCGACTTCTCAGAGAGGAGTACTCGCTCCAATCTTCAAGCCTAAGAGTCGTAATCTGACAATTCGCCGGTTTGTATTCGGTGCTCATCTGATTTGGATATGCTCATCCCGAATTAAGCATGGAGACCTCCGACTCAACCGTTCACCAACACGAGTACGAACTCAATTCTCCTTAGTGATTGAAATTGCTTCTCCTCAAAAGTGCGCGACGGCTTCACTTCCCACAACATAGGCGGTTGATTACGCGAACTCAACTATCCCCAATCACCTCTCTTGTGTTATTATCGCACTGACGTTGAACATTCATTCCTAGATTGGAGAAGGAAATGTAGTCACCTACCTCGAGGACATATGAAGGTTGATAGACGCGTAGCACAGCCTGAGCTTGGTTACCGGATGTTTTGAAAGAGCTGCTACGCATGTATTTGGATGCCCGTCTTCCCTATGGTTGGTTAACATCTCTTTTCAGGATCTCCTCCATCTGTACTTAGTCCCTTTCTAAAACGGAATGACTCCTGGAGGATGCTGGCCACCGTCTCTTCGTCCAGCATCTATGTTATATATCCCTCATCGCTGAGACCCGACATACGCTGCCTAACAATTCCGTAAAGACAATGGCATGAGAGTGTCCCATGTGTGCCTAGTCTGTTCGTACTGCAACTTATACCAACGAGCACCCTCCAAACCCAGGGCAGACAATGACACGCACCGTGCAAGCATCTGGTATGGTTTCAGTGAACGTTGGACCAGGAAGAAGTACTTCATAGGTGTATGCTGGTGATGTGCCAGCTAGAGCTTGTACAGGTCACGATCCGGCCGAAGAGGCGCCAATTGGACGATCGCAGAAACGGCGTTGATTTCCCAAAAGGGACGAGATGACGGAATTGGTATAAAAGGTGAGGTCATGTCACTACCTTGTTGCATCCAAACCACGACCATTCTTTTGCGCCGCCCCAATCTTCCTGCTCGCCATGCCCGGCGTCTTCTCCGTCTCGCCGTTGGCGCCCGGCGTCGCCTCCTACGAGGGCGCCCTGTTCGAACCCGCGCATCTCTTGACTGCTCGCACTGCTTTCGAGCAGACGATCGCCGCCTCTGACGCGGCTGCCACGCCATCGTGCAGCATCATTTACGTGGAGACACATATCCTTCCATCCGTGTCCTCCAGGACTCACACCGACTTCACACCTCTGCCGATACGCAACGACGCTACGCCTGGCGCGCTTATCTTGACCAACCGCGACGACCAACAATTCCATCTACGCCATAACCGCCTTCCAGTGATAGACTCTCGTACTATCGATTCTACAATCGCCCGTGCCCATGTGCGCAACGGCGTACACCGCACGCTTGCAGAACTTTGACTGCACTTACTACACAGCTCAGTCTTGTCCCATCGAGTACGCTAAAACGCTTCTATCGCATTGCTCTATATGCTCCCTCAACGAAAAGTCCATCACGACTCCTCTCCTTCCCGCTCAAGCCCGCGTCACGAAACGCCCTCTCATAGCGCCCTCTTCACCAGCAAGTCCGCGAGTCGGAAAACGATGTCGACAGGTCCTCGGTGATGACAACGGCTCCTGCGATGCCGATGCCCTGTCACCCAGCCGACCAAGACGGACGCGTCCACCACGCATACAAACGGTGCCACTAGTCCGCTTACTCCAAACCCTCGAAAGAACTTACGGCTCTTCCAACAGTATCTGCCAAGGTTTCTAGTGCCTCATGCGTTGTCGCAGACACCACTTCGTCGTCAACAGTCGCTCCGGAGACCGTACTCCCTCGCGCGCCAGAAAGAAACTGGTCTTCAAGCCTCGTCACGTTCCTAGGAGGGTCCCTCGAGTTCAGACCAGACCGCCATCGCCGCCGCTGCTGCCGCTGCTGCCGCCGCCGCCGCCATCGCCTAAGCCCGCCAAATCGGCTTTAGAATGCGCAGGCGTAACCGATGAAATCTCAGATTTGGTTTCTGCGGAAGGGGCGTACGAGACACACGAAGAATTTCTTGTATTGATGCACAAGGTCTACGAAAAGGCGGGCCTGCCCGCGGATCGTTTAATTGGACGGAAGGAAGATTTAGAAGCAGCTGCCACGCAGGACGATTATTATGACTACTAGACTCCAACTACTCTTTGCACATTATCATTATCTTTTAAACTATCGTTTTGTATGTATTATTTTATCGTGTTGTAGTACCTGCGTAATAGCAGAGGGCGTTATTCTGGAGCTTGTTCCTGACGAGGCTGACGGAAAATTTCCCCTCGAACCATTCTTCGTTCATTCTTGTGTCACCACACTTCCCGAGAGCTGGGCAGACCGTAGAGCGTATATGTTGTGCAATATCTGGCACGCGATATTAACGACTCACGAGTACACCAGGCCGAGACGCCCATCAACATCGATAGAAGTCGCCTTCAACTTATAAGAGCCTAATTTCGACCGGCCATTCCTATTCAAGCGGTGCGTGAGATTAGAGCTGTAAGCCGTCGAGAAAGGCACTGTGAATTAGACGCGTTATTCTTCGCGCTGTTTAGGGTCATGATGAGTTTCGAGTTATGAGTTATGATCAAACTGATCATGAGAAAGCGTGTAACCCTAACCCGACGATCCTTGATCCTTTCCCTTTGACCATCACCGTTCCGCTTCTGGTCGCCGTTCAATAGCCTCAAAAGGCTTTTTGAAAGCGCCATGCAAGTCAATACCATCGAGCACTAACGAGCAGTATCCGTACTTGTTGACCACATTCGCAGTCGCGAGCTGGCCAACCAAGGTTACACGGGAATCGACTAAAAGAGCGTAACGGTACTGATTTGGGTACATTATTTCACACCACCTATTCAAATTCCAGCAGATCCTTCACTTTACAGGTGTCTTAAAACTGTTTGCTCTTTCCAAGGCGAAACAAACGCCTCTACTTTATGAGAGGTTGCCTGGCGCGCCACTCTCCAGTTGATTCGACGGAACCTCACCCAACCAGGACTGGGATGCACCCACACATCGTCTCGCTGCACTCTTCCATCTTCGAGTCGATCCAGCACCTCGGGATTGTCCATCTCGTTCTGACTGGTTGTCAGCTTGTTGACATTGCCATTGGGAAACGATGAGGGTGAGGCATCGGAACATGTGAGGTGCGTCTCTGCCGTCTACTGGCGTACATAGTCGTGCTCACATTATCGCAGGTACACGGGGACCGACTGGGATCAGATTACCGCACGATGGCACGGTGTGCCTCGTTCGAAGCGAACTGGATAGTAAGAGTCTGTGATATGGGTTATGATAGCTTGATCTTATGCCTATCCAAAGGCTGGTGCTCTAGATGGTTTACAAGGGACCTTGCGCGCGCATCCGCGCTGTAGAACATCATGATATCTGTGGTATGCGTTCAATTTGTTGCTGTGAGATGCGAAAACTAAGTTGTGTCCTAGGCACGCTTCACGAACAGCTTATTATTCCTTAAGAGCACGTCATCGCGTGATTCATGCCACTGTGAACACTGTAGGACTTGTATACGATGATATCAAGAACGTTGGGGGATGCTCCAAGGCGGGAGCGTGTATAAAAGTAAAATTTCCTGTTTTCGCGGCGTAGGAATGTTACTAATGTATCACGTTTAGGCTACCCGCCTGATAAATGAAAAACTGAACATGGAACCGTCGAAACTTCACGGCAGGGACTGTCCGACAAACCGACCCACGGACGGCGTCCGGGCGCTGGACAACCCGAAAACAGCGACCCGGGGACGCGATGGTTGGTCGTTATAAAGGCGGGCAAGGCGAACAACACGATCGATCACCCGCCTTGCTTTGTACCACCACCGTCCAGCCGTAACGACGATGAGCGCCCTCAAATCGCCCAACAAGCTTTTCCAGCAAGCCAAAGGACACATGGTTATGAAGAACCGCGGCAATCAGCGCATCCCAACACGCCACGTCGACCTCGAGGGCACCGTCAATATCTCCTTTACCCATGACGGCGACACGCCCGGCCTCATCATACGCGAATCCATATCCTGGGACGGCGAGACGGATACCACGCGCTTTGTGCCGTGTCCTGTTGAGCGTTCCGCGAAGCAGAGGACGAGGGCGCCTATGCGAGGTCGAGATGACGTTGCGCATGCAGAAGAAGGCGAAGGCGAGGGCGATGAAGCATAGCGGGAAGAAAAAGGTTTCAAGGAGAGCGAGTGCTGGAGGATCCGATGCTCGACCATCGCCATCTTGTGAGGACGCTGCGGCATCTCAGCTTGTAGACGACACCGAGACACGCTCAGGAGCATCAGTCGACGCAGAGGGAAGCCGAGCTACATAGGCGATTCCATCACACTCCTTCCAGATACCTTCCTCCCTCCTCATTTTCCCATTCCTCCCGCTCTTCACGTTTATTCGTCACGACCTCATTCGCCCTCATGGAAACTTTTCATATTTACTTGTTCGTACCGCGCGCCGTCTCGAATCATTCACTATACCGCAAGTTCAGATTATCGCCGTTATATATGATAGAGCATTCGCCGTTTGTTAGTAGGAATGATGAACGGATGCCACTTGCTTCTTGGTGACCGCCAGCGTGTGGCCGGGACGTTACAGGAGTGTTAGTCCCAACTCATACTCGTCCTGTTTACTGTAGAATGATCGAAGCCCTGTAGACAGGCCACAACACCCTATGGTGTAGTTCTCATTTGATTCTCTACATATACTTATGAAGCACCTCTTCCCGCCCACTGTCTATTGCGACCCACACTCGTTGCGGGGCAATGCTTGTTGTCAATGGCCAGGGCAGGTGGAAGGGTGTTACAGTACAAACTATCTCCAGACTAACTACAACCTAAATCTCTTTTTATAGTTCGCTTGGGACGCTTTTTTGACTTGTTCGGGTTCTCGGATTGGCAAGCGTCGCGTCTTCATCTTTTTTCGGTGCTGTGAATCACCGGCTCAGTTGGGCGAAGTACGGTCGACTTGAACGGAAGAGCTATGAGAGTAGGAGATGTTCCAGGCGCCCCTCAGGACATGCTGGCTTGTCCTTTGCGATCGTTCAACTGGGACGCCATAAGCCGATTGTAACGCACAATCTCTCAGTTCCATTGTGATCATGAACATACACCTGTGAAGCACCTCTTCCCGCCCACTGTCTACTGCGACCCACACCGGGGCAATGCTTGTCAATGGCCAGGGCAGGTGGAAGAGTGCTACCGTACAAACTATCTCCAGACTAACTACAACCTGAATCTCTTTTTATAGTTCGCTTGGGACGCCTTTTGACTTGTTCGGGTTCTCGGATTGGCAAGCGTCGCGTCTTCATCTGTTTTGAGTGCCCTGAATCGCCGGCTCAGTTGGACGAAGTACAGTTGATCTGAGATGTGAACGGAAGACGAGTTCTTTCATGCGCTCTTGTTCGACGATAATAGTGTTCATGAATACATGTGGTTCTCGGATTGCGTCCTGGAAACGATCTCGAGGCAAGGTTCTGAACGTTGTTTACTGTGGCGCCGCAAGTTTTCTTCCCGGTAACCCTGGTGCCAGCCTTATCTCTACGTGCAGTTCTTAACTTGCAAAAACTCGAACATGGTAATGTGGATCCTAGACTAAGTTGTCGGACTCGTCGCCCAGGCTTATCGGTGTTAAGGAGCACGCGAACAGTAGCCTCGGGACGTTGCTCTATGAGCGCCTTAGCTATTCGAAAGGCGAGTACAATTGAGAACCGATGTCGAATCGGCGTGGAGTACAAGCTGGGATTTCGCCATGATGCAAGTCTTGGAGCAGCCCGGAAGTGGGAAAGAACGATTGTAAGGCTGTCTAGGATAGATTAAACAGAATAATACACAGAGCACTGGCGACAGAAAATCAGAGGAGTAAAGTCTACACTAACATTAAATAACAATCACGATGTAAAGTACCGACCCGTAAATGTCCAAGCACGAATTGGCCCGCGACAGTAGCGCCTACAAGTCTCCTCCACATACACCCACAGATGAAGAACAATGCATTCCCTCCAAGCCCAACCCGGGATTAAACACCATCCTGCGCAGCCCAACGATACAAGGTACACACGAGAGCGAGTCGTTCAAGTCCAAGAGTTGGATGGTGTTCTGACGACCTGTGAGGGCAGCAAGACATCGCTGCCCTACCTCTTGTGAGGCGTCGTCAAGTCCCTCGAGTGTCGATGTATGCTGGAGGTGCGGACAGAATGTAGGATAACACGAGAGCGAGTCGTTCAAGTCGCAAGACTTGGTGGTGTTCTGACGACCTATGAGGGCAGCAAGACATCGCTGCCCTACCTCTTCTGAGGCGTCGTCAAGTCTCTCGTGACTCCTAGGAATGTCAAAGATGGATGCGTGAGTGGGTGCGAGTGTTGGGAGGAAATGGTATGGCAGAAGCGAACTGTTCTACGGGTCTGGAAGATGAGAAATAGAGAAAGGAATTCGGGGAAAATAGAAATGGAGAGTGATAGATCTGGAGAGGAAAGAAAGAAAGAGACAAGGAGCAGCATCCTAATCTGAGTCGGAGTCACGGTCGGAATCAGATAGTGAATAGCCCGGGTCGGAGCACCCGGTCCGGGTCACGGATGCGGGTGGGTCAGGGTGCGGGTAGGGGTCTCGGTCCGAGAACCCGCTCTGACCCGCGTCACCCTTTCTTACCCGTGCCGTGGTCCAGTTGGACCACATGTCATAATACAATTAGAATAAATATATTTTTATGTAAATTATCGAATTTGTTTGGGCCCAAACGAGCGCAAAGTCATCGAGAAACAACGTGGCGAAAGAATTTCCGTGATCACCGAGCTGGCCGATCGTCCCGGCAGTTGCCGGATAACCATCGATCAGCTCAGATCACATCTCCTTGGCTCTGACCACCACAGCACGACTTCACTGTTGTGCTCGTCGGCCCCAGAAATCTTTCTGGGGCTTCTCTGACTCGTTTTCTGTGTTCTCTTCGCTCTCCTGGCGCGGTTTGGCTTTGCGCCGGCCGCTGCGCCCTCGGATACGTTCCGGGGCGCATTCTGGTGTTCGTCTTCGCGACGACACCAATCCGATGACCCTCCGCGACGTGTAAGCCCTCGGGACGAGGCTACCATATTATTGGGACAGCGAGCGCGAGCTCCTAGCGGTACTCGTCTACACGACGGCGCCGTTTGAACAAGGACACACGGTGCCCAAGCCCTCAGGATGAGGCCGTCTTATCGCTGGACAGCGAGCGCCGCGGTGATGTGATGGATCTGCGGGGTGGACGGCGTCGCGGACGCATCCAGCCCAAAAATGGTGCGTGTTCATCTCACTGTTTTATTCTAATGTTCATTTAGCTCTGTCCACCTCTCCTGTCCTGCGCCGCCGCGCTCTCCTTCGACTCGTCCCATCTTCTCACACCATTCTACCGAATCTCCCCCACATATTCTCCCCATGTACCACCGTTGTGTCCCTTCCCTGTTGTCATACAATAGGGTGGGCATCAATCGTGTGCGTTGTGTGCGTCGTGCACGTCGCTACCCCCTGCGCAATTGCTCGGGGGTCAGCGGCGGGCACGAAGAGGAGTTCTGAGCCCAACCCGGGACGATTCTGGCGGGTAACCCGCACCCGCACTGCGGGACCGGGTAAGTCGAGGGTACGGGTAGGGGTCCCAACCGAAATACCCTCGGGACACCCGCGCTATTCACTAGAATCAGAGTCTGAGGCGGAAGAGTCCGAGTCTGAGGCAGATTCTACATCCCCATCGTACTCCCCATCAGCTGGGGCACGCCTCCGAACACGAGTGGCACCCTTGTCAGAGTCGCTCGAGGACGAGGACACAGCAGACAATGCTGAAGAAGGCGGCATTTGTGGTGTCTCGGTATGGACGGGGCGAGTTGCTAACTGGCAGCATGACGTGCAGAGGAGAGGGCGAGGCGACGGCGACTTGAATTCAGCCTCAGCGACCTCGACGCATCGAGCGTAAATAGCATCCATCTCCTCCCAAGGTACTCCATAGCATTGTATCACAGCAGTGCCGAATTTCAGGCAGAGGGAAGCGGCAGCAAGGTCCTTTCGGCGATAGGCTTCGAGCTACGGGACTCGCCATGAGACAGTGTTTCACGAGAGAAGACAGAACGACATACCTCTATGGAAGTCTCATTAAGACAAGACGTCAACGAGTTTACATGGGATCTCAACTCAAAGTTGGCAATTTCGGTCTGTTTGGCGACGTCCTTAAGCACCTTGTTTGCGGAGCGGACGTTCTCGAGCTCGTCCTTCTTCCGCTGAAGTGCTTCTTCAGCGGCGATTGCGCGCAGGTGATTGGGATCGTCCCAAAGGAGGTTCCCCTTGTCGACCAAAGCGCGCTTGAGACTCGTGTTCTCCGTATTATAGAAATCTAGGTCACGGCAGGCGCTCTCGAGTTTCCATTCTAATGCCTTTCTCTGTTGGATGTAAGTACATTTCGTGAGGAGGTGCATAAAGAAGACGCACATCGATTTCGGCCTTGTAGTCGATGGCCTGAGTCGCTAGGTTGACGTGCTGTGTTGCCTGAGAAGTGCGCTGCGTTACGGGCGGGGTTGATGTAGAGGCGGTTTGACGAACAGCAGGGCGATGTGGTGCGTTCTGAAAAGCGGCATGAAACTTGCACTCAAAATGGAAATGAAAACAACTCACGGGCCAAACAATCTGAACGTCGATAAGAGGAACAGACTTCTCAAGTCGGTATATAAAGTCTCCAGCAAATTGGATGAAATGGCAGATGCAGAGGAGGATGAATGCAAACATTGTACGTTCAGGTGAGGAGGTGGTAGATTCAGGTGGTGACGATCTTGGGAATCATTCATCGCAAGTATATGTAGTCGGTGGATGTACAAAGTAACAGTCCAAGGCCTCTCAGAGGTACCTGTCAAAGGGTAAGGTACACGTAACCCTATGCCTAGAGTTTCCGCTAGATAAGCCGTGCATTGACCACAAAGACCCGTATTACGCGGATATGAGAAGCGACATTGCAGGTCCGTCTCCACATCTGAACTGAGAGTTAAATTGTGACGGGCTTGTGCACTTGCCACTGATGCCCTAACGCACCAATAGAGTAGAAGCTTGGCAGCTCGATCAAAGCAAAGAGCCCGCCGCGTACCCCAAATCGCGCGGGCTATGACTAGGAGGAGGTTGCTCGATTAGAGCGAGTCGCGATGAAACCTCATGGGGCATTCTGGGCAAGGGTTGACGTGGCAGCTGAGAACATAGGACGGGGTAAACGAGAACGGCTAGTTTGACCTCACCGAAGGCTGACGTCCTGACGACAGCCAAGTAGTGGTAATATCCAGCGAGTCATGGGGAATGACGGAGCCTTGCGCTGGTATGGCGATTAGCTCTCTAAAGCATTTGGAACGCGACTGTCTTGCTCACCTTTACGGCCCAAGCCGCTGCCATTCATTTATTATAGGCTGGTCCTTGGTCCGTTATCGCCGCCGAAATTGTAGCGCGTCAGACAGGGCTTTTCTATGAATAATCTGCAAATTGTCTGTGTAAAATGACTGGGACACTTACACATAAGCCGTTCTCTTCCAAAAATACTGCGGAATGGTGTGCAATCCAAAAGCCGCCCAAACAGAATTTCGGCAGAACGTAGTCTGCTAAGACAGCTTGCGGGTGTCGACAGTGTTTACCGGTACAAGCGGGAGGGCATAAGAGATAGGTGATCATGGTGGGGAAGCAAGGGAGCGTAACCCTAACCCAAGGGATCTGCGCCTCATCTCTCCACACACGCTGAGTACTTGTCACATTTTCAGAAAAGCGATGTAATAAATTACAATGCACTGAGAAACAAAACAACGATACGATAGGAAACCTTCTCTTACGCCCATGCAGCAAGCCATCTATTTAATAGCTCCGTGCAGCGCAGTCCATGCTTAAGTCAATTCCGAGTCGTCAGGTAATATTTCCGTCTTGGTTGATTGGCAAGATGGCCAAAGTCAAAAAAAATCGGGATAAGTTTAGTCTGGAGATAGTTTGTACGGTAGCACTCTTCCACCTGCCCTGGCCATTGACAAGCATTGCCCCACAACAAGTGTGGGTCGCAGTAGACAGTGGGCGGGAAGAGGTGCTTCATAGGTGTATGTTCATGATCACAATGAAACTGAGAGATTGTGCGTTACAATCGGCTTATGGCGTCCCAGTTGAACGATCGCAAAGGACAAGCCAGCATGTCCTGAGGGGCGCCTGAAACATCTTGCACTCGCTTCCGTTTACGTCGACTGTACTTTGCCCAACTGAGCCGGCGATTCAGGGCACTCAAAACAGATGAAGACACGACACTTGCCAATCCGAGAACCCAGACACGTCAAAAAGCATCCCAAGCTTTGCACTGTAAAAAGAGATTTAGGTTGTAGTTAGTAGTCTAGAGATAGTTTGTACTGTAACACCCTTCCACCTGCCCTGGCCATTGACAACAAGCATTGCCCCGCAACGAGTGTGGGTCGCAATAGACAGTGGGCGGGAAGAGGTGCTTCATAAGTATATGTAGAGAATCAAATGAGAACTACACCATAGGGTGTTGTGGCCTGTCTACAGAGCTTCGATCAGTCCACAGTAAAAGTTCAATACAGGACGAGTATGAGCTGGGACTAACAAACACTCCTGTAACTTTATCCGCGCTCGCATGTCCGGCCACACGCTGGCGGTCACTAAGAAACAAGTGGCATCCGTTCATTATTCCTAACAAACGGCGACTGCTGCTATCATACATAACGGCGATAATCTGAACTTGCGGTACAGTGAATGATTCAAGACGGCGCGCGGTATGGACAAGTAAAAACGAAAAGGACGAATGATGAATAAAGGCGAAGAGACCAGCGGGAAGAATGGGAAAAGGAAGAGGGAGGAAGATATCTGGAAGGAGTGTGATGGAATCGCCTATGTCGCTCGGCTTCCTTCTGCGTCGACTGATGCTCCTGAGCGTGTTTCGGTGTCGTCTACAAGCTGAGATGCCGCAGCGTCCTCACAAGATGGCGATGGTCGAGCATCGGATCCTCCAGCACTCGCTCTCCTTGAAACCGTTTTCTTCCCGCTATGCTTCATCGCCCTCGCCCTCGCCTTCTTCTGCATACGCAACATCATCTCCCCCGGACCTCGCCTAGGCGCCCTCGTCCTCTGCTTCGCGGGATGCCCAACAGGACACGGCACAAAGCGCGTGGTATCCGTCTCGCCGTCCCAGGATATGGATTCGCGTATGATGAGGCCGGGCGTGTCGCCGTCATGGGTAAAGGAGATATTGACGGTGCCCTCGAGGTCGATGTAGCGCGTTGGGATGCGCTCATTGCCGCGGTTCTTCATGACCATGTGTCCTTTGGCTTGCCGGAAAAGCTTGTTAGGAGATTTGAGGGCGCTCATCATCGTTACGGCTGGATGGTGGTGGTACAAAAGCAAGGCGGGTGATCGAACCTGTTGTTCGCCTTGCCCGCCTTTATAACGACCAACCATCGCGTCCCCGGGTCGCTGATTTCCGGTTGTCTGGTCCTTGTCCGCGAACCTCTGACGACGAACGTGGGATAAGTAATACTTGCTTCACTTGACCGGCGAGTTAGTATCGCTTATCCGTATAGGAGGGGACCTTACTTCATATTGGTCCCTTGGCAAAGCCCTCAGCGTCGTTAATATTGTCGGTGCAATATTCACGACGGCATGAGCAACATGCGTGGTCGCAAGACAGAAGAGGCTGTCTGTGAATCATGCGTCAGACGAGATGCTTTGCTTACTACAGCAACAATTTAAAGACATACCGCGAATGGTAGCACTGACGCGAAGGCCATGTTCTACGGTGACGGCGGCAAGACGTGCGCACCCACATCCAGGAAGGTCCCCGAGAGCATTGGTCTTTTGAAGGTGTTGGTGGCGGTGGTTAACCCTCAACGAGGGCGCCGTCTCGTGGATAAGACGACAGTACAAGATAGATCTTCGGTTCTTTCGTTCTAAAGACGCTGCCCGGTCTGAGAGGCAATGCAAAACACAACGTGTTTTCGACCACTTGCTCATCGTTTACCAAGATCAAAGAACTAAAAACACGTCAAGAGCTGCCGCATTGACGTACGGATGGCCAACTTACTGGGACTGTGGATTATCGGAGAGCCGTTTTGAGGTGCTGGCAAAGTGCAGCTTGGGGGCCATGGTATGATAAGAACAGGGTTGTTCCGGCTATAGCTAGGAGCGTGCGACAGGGATGAAGTGACATGGAGAACGCAGGCGAGCATGCAGGCAATTTCGTAGCGGATTAATTGCAAAGCTTTAGGGAAACTATACAGAGTTATAATCAGAATCTGTATCGCGCGGTAGAAGAGCACACGCACCCCAATATCGCTGCGACGCGCTCCCTTGAGCTTGAGTTGGTTGCAGATGGGCATCTCCGGGACTGGGTCGACGATGAAGGACACTTTTGGTTGGAGATTCATACTCGTGAGCCATCGCGGCATTTCGAGAGGTCGGAAGGGCATGGAAAGCCTTTTTGACCCCAAGTGCAGTGATGGTGAAAGGGAAAGAGTCCTCTGGTTAGGGTTAGTCTCCCCTAGGCAGACTCAACACGCTTGAGAACAAGCGTATATAGAGTCTGCTTCCAAACGCGGCGTGCTTACAGGGCCTCGGAATTTGCAATTCAATCTCCTTTTTTGGGACCAATCGCCTTTTGGGGAAGCTACACGTGATGATGTTCTGCCTGCGCTGTTGGCAGCGTTTGCGGCTTGTGTGAGGCCATCTCCTCATATTTTGGCCTCAGGCGGGTCCTAGAATTATGGATATACTATTGAACTTCCGTTAAACACAATTTCACTGAATCAACCCCCTCGTGGCGAGCTTCCTGTCTCACCTAACGACGAACGTTGGCGGCGGGGCTCCTCGTACACCCTTGGAAGGCGGACCAATTCTTACCACGCAACCTCTCAATTCTAGCCAGCCGTAAACTGCGCACTCGGGCCAAGTAATCCATCTCATCAATGATTTTGGCACCGACGTCGAGTGAACATCACAAGCGAGGTCTGGACGGGCCAATTCTCATCGCATTCTTCATTTCTCGGGCGAATCAAACCAGAATATTGATGCTGACACGTTAAAAGCAGCCATGGGAGGCATTTTTAGGTGGACGCCATCGCGCTGATTTATTTGAGGAATGGCATCACATGACTTTCACGGGACTGAAAAAATCGAGGCCCGGCAAAGGACCGGTGTTTGAAATCAGACTAGGTTAGGGTTACGTTTCCGCTCCGTCTTTTTACTATCACGACCGCTGCACGGACGTCTCAAGGCTACGGCCAACGCGTTTAAACTTAAAGTGACCTCGGTCCATTAATTCCATACGCAAAATTGGATCATAGAAACGACGGGATCATGACGACGCCCCGGCCGAGATAACATACAAACTGACAGTATAAATGGTATAATCCGAGACTATAAGCTAAGACGTGGACAAGCCCACCTTTTCGTAGACCTTATAAATACCCCCAAACTCCATCCGCAAACATTCTCTCCGAAACCTCCTCTCTTACACCAGCACACTGCAGAGCTAAATTAACAGGCTTGGGCGACGGTGAGGGCGGTGATGATGGAGATGGAGGTGGCGCTCTGGTACAGCGCCGATGGATTCTCTCAGAGAAGAGACGGCGCTTTGGGACACGTTTCTTCTTGGGAACGGGACGGACGGCGACGCCTGGAGGTACACTGAAGGGAAGATCGGAAGGCATTGTGGATGATGACTGAGGGGCGTTGACACCTGTCTGAGCGGTTTGGGCGGGGAGTTGAGAAGGCGTGATAGGCGTGTTATTGGGAGAGCAAGCGGTGCAGTAAGATAGGACTTTAATCGCATAATCCAAGGGAACGAGGCTGAAATGGGCATTGAGAGCAGTCAAGGTATCGGCATGCGTGCGATGTACGCCGTTGACGACATGAAGCAACGCAATCGTGGCATTCAAATAGCGATAATGGGAAGGCCGCTATAGCGGAGGTGATACTGGCGGCCATCGCGGTGGGATAAGAGAAGCGCGCCAGGCTTGGGACTTTTGCGTACGGGAACGGGCGTGAACTCGCTCTTACTCCTGGAGGACATGAGCGGGAGAACGCAGGTCTCTAGATAATGGATGTTGCAAGACGGTGCGACGGTAGGCGTCCTCGAGGCAGCGGCCGTTAGTGAATAGCGCGGGTGTCCCGAGGGTATTTCGGTTGGGACCCCTACCCGTACCCTCGACTTACCCGGTCCCGCAGTGCGGGTGCGGGTTACCCGCCAGAATCGTCCCGGGTTGGGCTCAGAACTCCTCTTCGTGCCCGCCGCTGACCCCCCGAGCAATTGCGCAGGGGGTAGCGACGTGCACGACGCACACGACGCACACGATTGATGCCCACCCTATTGTATGACAACAGGGAAGGGACACAACGGTGGTACATGGGGAGAATATGTGGGGGAGATTCGGTAGAATGGTGTGAGAAGATGGGACGAGTCGAAGGAGAGCGCGGCGGCGCAGGACAGGAGAGGTGGACAGAGCTAAATGAACATTAGAATAAAACAGTGAGATGAACACGCACCATTTTTGGGCTGGATGCGTCCGCGACGCCGTCCACCCCGCAGATCCATCACATCACCGCGGCGCTCGCTGTCCAGCGATAAGACGGCCTCATCCTGAGGGCTTGGGCACCGTGTGTCCTTGTTCAAACGGCGCCGTCGTGTAGACGAGTACCGCTAGGAGCTCGCGCTCGCTGTCCCAATAATATGGTAGCCTCGTCCCGAGGGCTTACACGTCGCGGAGGGTCATCGGATTGGTGTCGTCGCGAAGACGAACACCAGAATGCGCCCCGGAACGTATCCGAGGGCGCAGCGGCCGGCGCAAAGCCAAACCGCGCCAGGAGAGCGAAGAGAACACAGAAAACGAGTCAGAGAAGCCCCAGAAAGATTTCTGGGGCCGACGAGCACAACAGTGAAGTCGTGCTGTGGTGGTCAGAGCCAAGGAGATGTGATCTGAGCTGATCGATGGTTATCCGGCAACTGCCGGGACGATCGGCCAGCTCGGTGATCACGGAAATTCTTTCGCCACGTTGTTTCTCGATGACTTTGCGCTCGTTTGGGCCCAAACAAATTCGATAATTTACATAAAAATATATTTATTCTAATTGTATTATGACATGTGGTCCAACTGGACCACGGCACGGGTAAGAAAGGGTGACGCGGGTCAGAGCGGGTTCTCGGACCGAGACCCCTACCCGCACCCTGACCCACCCGCATCCGTGACCCGGACCGGGTGCTCCGACCCGGGCTATTCACTATAGGGTGGGGGAAATAAGTGGAGGTTTTTTACCAAAACACTTATTTACATGTAAATTACAGTAAATTACCTGGTAAATTACATGGCCGGCCGAGGGTCAGATTTCGGGTGGTAATTTACCTGTCACGTGCACCCGCCCGGGCCCGCCACCAACCCATTTCCGGACATATATCAGTGTGAGCACAAGCCCAACTAGTCGAGGGAGGTGGCTGAAGTGCCCTAAAGCCAACCAGTGGCCTGGGATAACTCAGAGAGCTGTTTTAACAGCATTTTCGGAAGAAATTTTGAGAAATTTTGGGAGGAAATTTGCGCCACCAAACGTGTCACGTGACCATCACGTGCAAGGTAAATTACCTGGTAAATAAGTAAATTACATGGCCTCTGGCGGGCCGCTGGTAATTTACTGGTAAATAAGTGAGCTCGGACTTATTTCCCCCACCCTAATTCACTAGCGGCCATCTGTTCGGAAGCGATGCCATAGGCGAAGAGACGTGCGGGTTCCGGGTACTTGAACAGCGCGCCGCCGAAGAGCGTGCCGTCGTAAGCGATGGCAGGCGACACTGACGAGATGGAGAAAAGGGCGGGCATGGCGAGGAGAAAAAATGAGGCAGCGCCGAAGGATTGTAGTGGTTTGAGCGTAAGACCAGCTTGGGACTACCATGACCTCACCCATTCAGTCATCTCGCCCTTTTGGGAAATCACCGCCTTTTCTGCAATCATCCAGTTGGCGACTCTATGGCATGATCGTAACACATCAGGTACAAGCTCTAACCCAATCACTAACATACATCTATGAAGCACCTCTTCCCGCACAATGCTCACTGCGACCTGCACTCGTTGCAGGGCAATGCTTGTCAATGGCCCGGGCATGTGGGAGGGTGCTCTACAACAGACACGGACATGCCATACTACGTCTTGATGTATTTCTTTATTAAACTCTAGGTCTTTCCCAAAGTCAACCTCTTTTTCTAGTTCACTCCACAAGACGTGGTTTATCCATCCGTCTCCTCCCACGGACTGCATAAGGGGCAAACAGTGCCTAGGGTTAGCTCTCTCTTTTTTACTACCATCTTCTACCATGATTCAGCTAATTCCACCTCCCTGGGCTTGTAGCCATGCGGCGTGCGACTCCCACTCGAACACGGATTATTCTCCTCAGCATTTTCTTGAGTCGTCGAGTCTTGAAGAAACTTTGTAAAACATGCCTGCCGTTGCTCTCCCGAATTTCCACTAATCTCAAATCATGTGTTGTTAGCGGAATCTGATCTACCCAAAACAGTCTCTTTCGCGTCCAGAAATTCAGAATGACGTGCAGTCCAAGTTTCCGTAAATGCTGCGATGAGTGGGTACTCACTTCGTCGTACCCTCTCGCACGGCGCTATCATCCTATGCTCCACGTTTGGCCACCAATCTTACATTGCATCGAAACCAGAGGACCGAATGGGTGAGTGGAGCGTGCCACTACTACCCACAACCGAGCGACCTTGTTGTGCCACGTATCTTACGTGGAGGCCCGTCCGAGGATGGGATAGCTGATGATAGATAGCGGTGACATGTGCATTGTTGCCAAGAGCAGAACTCGGCGATTGCCCAACAATCGCTGGGATGTCATTCTTCTTCTTCCTATCCGTCCATTCTGCTCGTACTGATTTATTCAAGTCATAGTGCTGTGAAAAGTGCGTAGCTTCGTTATGACGCCTTGTGCACGTCGAGAATCTTTCTGTCTTTTGGTCTGTGTTTTGGTGTGTCGTGTTCGAATTCCATTTGCCGCCTTGAAGCTAACAGGTGTAGTCTCGCGCGCTTCGGAGCCCACTCTTTGTCGACAATCGGGCCCCCGGATCGGTCGGCTTTTCCGCTGATATCGTCGGCTAAACGAGAATCACCTGCGCTATGACAAGGACAGCTACGTCTCCAAGGAAGGCTCCAATTGCTACGCAATGCTTGTCCTATTCCTACGTTCAATTGCGTTCGCCTTCTCATTCTCTGACTATTCTCGGTAGGAGTTTAATCCATCATGTTAATCTTCCAAGATTAAATTTCGACCTAGCTGCGATTTGGTCCACGTCCTGAGCCAATTGAACATAACGACGATCGCCGTAATCGCAATTACCGAAGCTGGCACAAAGTGAGAGGTACTAGACACATCCTGCCTCTTTTTCCAACCAATGCTTCACGCTGAGGAGATCATGCGAAGCAAACTTCATTATATCCGTTTATCATAAACCGCAGACCGGGACGCGACAACAAAACCTCATTCGAAAGGCGGGGGCATCGACCAACACTCATGTCAGTCGATCGATCGCCCAGGCCTCTTCCTACCACCACCACCATACCCACCAATGCCGCCCATCCAGAAGCCCAGCTCGTCCTTCCGCAAATCTAAAGGACACATGATGATCAAGAATCGCAAAAAGGCGCGCATCCGCACCCAGCATATCGACGTTGAAGGCACCGTCCACATCACGTTCAGTCCCGACGGCCTTCTCATACAGGAATCGATATCCTGGGACGGCGAGAAGGATGTTACACGTGTTGTGTTGTTTGCCCGCAGAGGCTGAAAGAGAGAGTGTCGCGGAGAGCGACGGTGCCGCGTGTGTAGAAGGAGATGGAGGTCGGGAAGGCGATGACGCGAAGGAAGGATACCGAGGAGAGGGTGCCAGAGAACGTCAAGGTGGGTGTTGTGTCTCCATTGTCAAAATGCGAACCATCACTCCACCTAGGCGATATCAAGACAAGCGGAAGCCAAACGACATAGGCGTTCTACACCACCTTCCCTGCCGCGTTCCTTGCTGTCCTCCTCTTATACGCCACCGAATTCTCGGCTTCTTTCTTTCTCTTGTTAATTGCGATTCAGTTGTTATAGCATCCACTTAGTTCGATATGAACACTTGCTCTATTTCATGCATGCCGCACGCCGTACTTCATGCTCTCTTTGATTCCTTGCCGATGTTGGATGCCACCAGAATACCCACCTACCTAAATAGCGTCTAGTAAAGTGATAGGTGTTCAATATTAGGGATATAGACTGTTTACAAAAGTGTAACAATAACGCTCTGACATTCTTACGGCACTGCTCCTCCAGTCAAAGAAATCAAGGCGATCCGCGATGAAGGTTACAGTGCGATCGAGACTCTGTTACTCAATTACAAGACATCGTCTTTTAGGTCTAGCCAAATCGTTGACATATACTTTTGAAGCACCATCTCCCGCCCCCAATTCGTTGCGACCGCACTGCCATCCTGTCAGCGTATGGGCTGTTGGAGGGTGTTACAAGTACAAACTGTCTACAGACTAAGCACATCTTGACTATTCCTTTTTGCTAGCTTTACAACGTAAGGACGAAGGAACCAACTGCACTGAAGCCTTGTCTTGGGTTAGGCAAAATTTCGCGTTGTTTCTTCACTCTGAGGTGTAGACGTTCGCGGTGGCCGCGCCTGGCTTTCTGCCCGTCGGATGCCATCAGAACGGGCGCGTGAAAAGTAGGACATGGCAGGCGGTATCAGCTTGGGCCTGCTAGATCTCTGCCGCCGCCACTGCACATTCCGTCGAGCGAATTCGCACTTCAGTCCATTTCGCCATAGGATCAATCGCTCATTCGCCATCATCCTGCCATCCACATGAAGTACCTCCCGCTAGACCCCATGCAGTTCTCCGAAGTCAATTGAGGACATCAGGAGATGAAGAAACGCGATGCGGTCGGCATCCCTACGCAGCACATCTACGAAGAAGGCACCGTCTAGATATTCTTCTTCTTCGACGGCTTCGTCTTACTACGCGAGCCCATATCCTGGGACGGCGAGAAGGATGCTACGCGCGTGGTCTCGTTGCCTTGGGCGGATATCTGATACACGATCACAGAAGCCAAGGATAACGAGTGCATTGAAAAAAACGCGGCTCCAAGTACAAAACATGCGCTGTATCTACAAAATCAAGGTCAAGTCAGCAAGCCTGTCAACGAATTTAAAAGACTGCGTAAACTTACAAGAGAACGATATGATCAGGCCCTTCAATCATCGTTCTTCTTTGGCGGCGGTCCGCAAGGTTGCAGCATTTTCTGCATCGCTTCAGTCATGTACGATCGGAAAGTAACAAGCACGCACTTCGGTCATCTCGAATTTGACGCATCCGGTTGCCTGCCCATCGGCAATGGCAAGAAGCGAAAGAAGAGATAGGTGTCCTACGATGGAGGAGACCGTATCTCGGTGCTGGTGAGTGATCCATTCGCTGTATAAAGTTGCAATGAGTATCCTGGAAGGATAACATTTAAAGGCGTACTATTTCGTTAGGTCCGCATGCCCTATAGGAATCATTTGTCAGCCTTAGATACACAAAAAATCCAAGCTGGACATACCAGTTCCTGTATAACGAGCGTGCACTGTCCTGAGTCAGTCGAAGGTCGCGTCTGGGTAAAAAGTAAAACGACAGACAATGCTCTAACTGCGTGTTAGCAGTGTACCGGAGTTCGGAGGACTACGTGGGTATCGGTAAGGTACAAATGAGGGGTAGAAGATTAGAAGACAGGTTCGCTCACCATGGTCGACGAAGAAAGAGTTACCCGCTTAGCCGAGGCTTCCTCTCACGCTCACGTGCCACAACTCTGGGGCAAATTTGTCTTCCTTCCGCCATCATCTTCGCGTCAATCACTCGGACGCGACGCATTTACACTTTGTATAAGTGCCCGTGTTGTGGTTAGGATAACGTTTTCAATTACTATACTAAATCAACCATATATTCAACTCGAAGTCCTCGTCCGAATGCTCTGTATCATGCTCCGACTCTTCTTCACCGAAGGCATCTGGTTCAAGATAGACGACCGATATCGCGGCACGGACTTGCTCCCACCGCCTTGAATCCTCATCTCGAAGCACCGCTGCTTCATCTCTCCATGTCAAGGAAGCTGTGAACTCGTTCAAAGTAAAGATCAGACGCTACGTCAATGAATTCAGTATGGGATGAGTGAGAGTGGGCGGCCGCCTACCTTGTGTGCACGGGAGCGCGAATGTAACATATTATGGAATGATAGGGGGCTCGGTAGTATGGGGCCGTCATCACTGGCGAGAGAATAGACAGCGTTATGAATACTGTCGTATTTCGACCGTAGGTTCACGTCACGGGTCACGAGCCCGAAAATGAACCTGTTACATAAGCAGGTCACTAGTTTTTTTTGGCTGTGAACCTGCCCAAATTGGTCACAAATCGGACTTTTGCTCTCAAATTGAGCTTGATGGCAGTTTTTATAGGATTTTTCTCCTTTTTGGTGTATTTTAGGTCTAGAATAGCATATTTTTCTCTAATTATACTGAGATTCAGCCTAAAACCTGTAAAATAACTGTGCCATTGAAAAATTTAGTGAACTTATTTTTAGTGGGTCACAGTGATCTGTCCGCTGTGAACATCCCACCAAACAAGTTCACGAGGTCACAGGTCACACCCTGTGAACCTATGGTCGAAATACTACAGTATCCAGAACTCGAAGATGGGGCAAAACGAGCATTCCATCTTCGGACGGAGTGAGGACTTCAAGAAGCTTGTCACAGATGATAGCTCCCGACAGTTCCAGCTCCTCGACGCCATTCATAAAAGACAGGAAATGTACAAAGTCTTCGGAGTTGCTAGATGCCAAGTCTAGATGAACTCCTAGAGATTTTACGGATGGAAAATCGGGGTGAGATGACAGCGGGCATAAAGCATCGGGTTCGCAGTAATTCAAAGCGAAGTGGCTCAACAGAGGCATCCTGAGAAACGCTAGATAACCAGACAGATTTATTTCAACTGGCCTCGAGGCCCCAGTTACGGAGAGCTCGAGATGCGTCAACGCCGGCAGAACAATGGGCTCTACGACTTCCAAGCTAAATCCTGCCAGAACGTATGCGACCAGAGACCGCAAAGAAGTCATCTGCCTGAGTACGTCCAAGTTCTCCGTGGAAAACGCGTGGTGCTCACAATTATATTCAACGATTTGGCTCCAAGGCATGAGAGCCGAGTAAAGGGCCAGCGAAGACTCGGAGGTGATCGTGATAGAGCGGAGCAGTGGCATGGACAAGAACACATCAACGTCTTGTTCGTTTGCGATGGCTGGGTGGCGGCTTTGAATCTTCACGCTCTCAAGCAGAGGGAAAGTGCACCCTTTGAAAAGAAGAATTTCTGACAATGGGAGATCAAGAACGGCACTCTTCCACCGGGCTGTGGTGGCCTGTATGATATGGCGAAGGGCATAATGTCCTATCCAGTCGTTTATCACCTGCACCGTAATGTCAAGAGGGAGAGCTCTCGACCTCTCTATGTACAGAGTCATCAGATACACCATTTGCCGGTGAACTGGGCCAATTGTTCCATATGTCGTGAAGTCGAAACACGGCCTTGTCCAGAGGGAAGGGAAAGAAAGGACGAGCCGGCGCCACCTGCTGCAAACATAGGATAAAGTCCACGGTGCTTGATCCGTGTAGAGAGAATTCCGTGCGCCAGCCTCATATCCGACGCACTGCGCGAAGATGAGACAAAGGATTTCGTTCGGGACGGATCGGAGGGGATGTGTAATCTTCTTGGCGCTGTTGAGAACAAGAGTAACCTGGTCGACACGTTGTTCGATGGATTTTACGGTCTGTCTGGCTTGCGCGAGAATCTTGTGCAGGTCGGAGAGCTGACTATCGGTCTCGGAGATGACAGAACGAAGCTCGGAGCTTTCGCATGGTTTGGTGGCGTGTTGACTTCGGTCAGGTGTTTGAATCGGTCCAAGGAATGAGTCGTAGCAGAGGCAGGGCCTCTGTTTGAGAAAGGGATTCTGCCGGTTGCATGGTTCTTGGCTGCTATCGCAGAGGGTGAATCAATCTACGCCACCTGGACAAACTTGACACGTACCTTCGACGGGCTGACTAGAAGAGCGGTTCGGGATGCTTGTCTACCATCGTAATGAGCATATCAACTACGGCTGCAGATGAAGACGCGTGGCTTACCCGTTATTGTGGCGAAGATGATGGGGGCAGGAGGAAAGAAGTGCACGTGGTCATTTGCACTCTGCTCCACGTTTAAGTACTGTGCTGGGGGGCAGTGCCCATCATGATTGTACAGCATTTTGATGAGATCAGTGAGACGCGCTGTCGATGGATTCGCGGATCCCGCATATCCATTTGAACAAAGTGTTGTATTATGATTGATTATAGACAATGTAAATGGTACCGTGTACTCATGCGCCCGTCGGGCGCTCTTCAAGCTAGGCGAAGGCTAGAACTTGAACGTACAGCACACCTAGATCCAAAAGCGTCAGCAGTTCCGAGCCACCCGCATGACCGGAACACACCTTTCTCTCTCAGGAGATCATTCTATCGTTAACTTAACAAATCCGCCCTATAACGCTCTGAGTCAGCTCAAACCCAAGATTGACATTAAACACGGACATGAGCTCTCCGACGTGCCACGAAAATCGATCTGGGCATCCATCAACTAGAGTATATACAACTATACTCTCGTCAGTTATATGCATATAACTGTAATTGGATTAGACTAACTGCGATTGGAGCTACCTGACTGGAATTGGCATTTGCACATCCCGCCGCTCTCTACTAACTGGTACTCGCCGCCGCCGCCCTTCCGCTTTGGGATGACAGCATCAAACGGTGCTGAAGCGTTTTCCTTTCGCTTCTCCCATTCCGCCTGGCCTCCACCATGGACGACGACGCGAAGACGACACTACACCTTGTTCAGGCGAGTCCTGATGGTATCGGACGTTACAAGAGATACCTTGGTACGTGTTTTTAGTGACTCCGACCACTACTACCACCATACTCACACGGGATTCAGGATTGCTGCCTGATGTTGCTGCGTGCTTCGATGAGACCAAACGATTGGAGTGGGTCAATCCGGCATGTGGCGCACTGTACGTGTTCCCCATGCTCCGTTTGGAAAACTGCTTATCAAAAATAGACCCTCATCATCCCAAGATCGACTGCTCTAGACGCCCACGCTCACCATCTGGAAATCCTTGATGCACCTCCCTCACTTCCACAGCATCAGTCACGTCCCCCTGTGGCGAGTTGAACTACCAGTTCCTCCGGCGATCAAAGCAGAACCGGTGTCTGATGACGATATTAGTCCCACCATCCAGACCAAGGCCCGACTATGAGGCGGGATCCCAGTGGTGAGGGCGGGCCAGACACTAACTGAAAGCGGTCGGAGGTAACCGAAATTGGTTGGAGGTAACTGAAATTGGTTGGAGGTAACTGAAATTGGTACCGATTTCAGTTAGCAGTTGCTAACTGATGAGATGCTTTTTGTCATGCCTCATCAACTACGAGGGATGGCGAACGCGTACAAGAAACACTCACCGAATCCGATTCAGTCCCGGCTCACCAGACTTTGGCGTAGGCGGCTTCCAGAGAACACGGCTGCCGCGAGGTTGGCTGGACAATTTGAATGGCGGGCGGGCGGACATCGTAGTCATCGATTCTGGAGTCGGGCGCGTTCGGGGTGCAATAGAAGACTTCTGGATTAGATTACTGTTTGCATTGACAGTGGCGAAGAGATAGAGCCGACACGTACCGCGCGGCGGGATCGTTCATGGCGTCTATATCCTTGCCTCCCACGGTTCTCCTAGTAGAGAAGGGTTTTGGGATTGGGACGCGCAAAAGAAAGCCAACGTACCGCAACGTTAGGGTAATGTAAAGAGCGTCGTTGTTGTTCAGCCAAGTCGTCCTGAGAAACATCAGACCCTACGACATGCTGAAGCGTACGAAACTGACCTCAAGTCTCGTAGCTTCCTCCCTAGGAGTCGTGAAGAAATTCAAAGCAAGAATAGCGCCAGCGCCGCAGAGGAGAATTAGTTCTGGTAGATAGTCGTCCATTGTGCGCGTGGGGAATGCAGAAAAGCGAGAACCGAGGTCGCCTTTATACATTCATGCGCACATGATCGCCATTGTCTGTCGAAGGTGTTGCCCAAAACGAGAGTCCACCCGAGTCGCATTGTTCTCAAGTGGCACGGTCCGGGTCATTGTCCAACAAAGAGCGCGAGATCAAGGAGTCGTGACGAGAAGCTTCTACGGCGCCAATCCTAACTGCGAATCTGGTGACAATGAACGTTCACAATATTGTACTGAGCAGCAATACAGGAAGTGGGTGTTCACAGCGAAAAGTGTGGCGGGCCGAAAGTGCCGGCTCATAATGGGCGGTTGTCAAGGTTAGGGTTACAGGGATCAAGGCATCAACTACCTGTTGAACAGTCTATGAGATATACATGACACGGTAAAGCTAGTCATACATCGTGGAATATCTACATTAACGGTGGAAGTACCATATACATGGGGCGGAATATCGAGGAACGAACTGGAATAAGAAACAGACGAACGATAAACAAAATCGACTAGTGCCGCGCGATGGATAATGAGAAGGAGATGTGTCGCATAGTGGAAAGAATAATCGCAACCCGCCTATACCGCTTGACTTCCTTCAGCCTCATCACCCTCCAACAGCCTCCTCCTCTTCACATTCCTATTAACCGCAAACTTCATCCCCACCCTCTTCTGTAGACGCATCACCTTCTGCGGCGGGACACTCTTCGGCACAGACGCCGACTGCAGCTGCATTTTCGGACGGTCGTCGCGTGGCGGCATGGGTTTCGGGACGTATCGCGCCAGGGTATCATCTCTGTACCGCGTTAAGAAGTCATCGCCGTCGCCTTCCTCGCTGTGTAGGAGTATGAATTCCTCGCTGTGTGGCGGTATTGGCTCCTCGCCTTGTCGCGATATCGATGGCCTAGGCGCGGCGCTAGCACGGTTGGAAGCGAGTTCGACTGTCGCTGAGGCGTCAATGCGAGGCGCGAAAGTGCCCGCCTTGATACGTTTGTTGGTGACTTTGGGTCTGGAGGCGAGCGAGGTGTTGGCTGGGCGAATGGAGGACATTGCTGAGACGACGGTTATGCGAGAGATTGGATGGTGGTGATGGAACAAAGGTGACCTGTAGATCGATCGCGTGGTGTGGAGAATTTGCTCGTCCTGCCGTTGCCTCCTGATATTGCGGTTCAACGAGACGGACGTTGCATATTTCGGGGTCGCCTTTGTGTACATCTCGCCAAGAATGGGAGCTCGCGTTAAATAATAATATTTAAGCGCTGGAATGGTAAACGCCGTGCGCCGCCTGGGAAAAGACCACTCTGCGCAAGGTGATAACCAGAAGAACAACGTGCACGGGTGGCATCAGCGGCGCCTCTGATAGGTTCATGACCTTTCTTGAGGGCAGGAAGGTCCTATGATGCCAGCATTAGCCCGAGCATCATGATGATGAAGAAAAAGCCGATTAGTATTACATACCATACCTGCACTCATCATCGTCAAATGTCCACTCGCCATTCCTTAGCCGCAGCTCGTTGGATGAGGGCCTGACCACGAAGTTGACCGTTAACCAAAAACATTTGTCCTTGTGCTAGAAGTTCCCGCTACAGCCTAATGTCGCCGAATACTACGAATCATTCCCCTCGCGCACGGAACCTCGACGGCGGCTAATGTATATCAGCCTGCAGGGAATGCGCTCATATGGAACGGGGGCCGGCCTTCGAGTACAAATGCGCAACACCGTCGATTGGCTTCACATCAATGAGCTTCAAAGCGACAATTGGAACACGTAGCCGAGATACTGAAGGAAACGAAACCATTCACTTGAACAAGCTTTGAAATGGAGACGTCGGTAAAGGTAGGGTTCGACTATAACTTCAATAAGGCAGTGCTAGAAGGAAATAGGACCAGAAACGGACCTTTTCTTGATTCTGTGATGCCTGGAACGCGTTTTAGGATGATGCAGTTCGGCGACCAATACGCAGAGAAATCTTTTTCCCTTTCACACGCCGTTTCGGAGGCGACGGCGAATGGGAGGATGGTCGTCGTAAGGCAAGCACTCGGTTAAAGGCGATGGCTGCAGGTCCTGGATACGAAGGAGCATATGAGATGTACTCTGACGGAGAATGAATAGCGATATCAGCGGAGATTTCAGAGACTAAAGGCACGAACACACCTTGGCCGTTTATTTTCCTAGATGGGCTAACGCGCGAACGCGTAATCCCAGAAAGGATGGCGAACGAGGCAATACTTTGTATCAAAACAGGCATTGCGCTGCATGTTTGCGGGCCCAGAGAGGCAACTTGACGAGCCAGGTCATTGAAACTAGATGGTGGCAAAGGCGAAAGCGCATTAGCCCTAACCCTGGCAGACCCATAACTTGCGCGCAAAGTCCTGTTCGAGACGCTCTAGCGTGCGCGGAATAGTGCGATGGAGCGGGCTATGATTGCGTGCAGCGTGCGCCAGTCCAGGAAGGGCGCGCCGTGACGAAGGAGATGGAGCGTCCGCCATCGCTAGCCGTCACGACTAGTGCGCCGGGCGTTGGCGTGGTCGTGATGAGCGAGCGCGAGCTCCAAGTCCTTGTATGTAAGAGAGTTGGGGAAAGACGTGGGGAAGGATGTCGCGGCGAGAACAGCTGGTATAAGGAGAACGTCTGGGGAAGTGTGGGCCGCGTTACAGGAAGCTGCTTCGTAGTTGGTCTGGAAAAGGGACTGCGAGCAGGCCTCAAATTCGGCGTCAGCAGCGAGGGTCTCGACGGATAGAGGCTCGATGGAGAAGACGAGGTTGGTGGAGGAGGAATTGGTTGGTACGACTGACGACCGTGGAAATGTACGGAGCAAAGTTTGTCGCCGTCGTCCTGAGGAGCGCCACATACGGCGCTGATGCTGCGGAGTGCCGAGAGTGGGCCTCTGCCCAAAATACGCCGCGCATGAAGAATGCTCTGCTGTGCCCACATCTTATCATCTCGTCTGTTCTCCTCCGCTTGGCCTCATTGCGATGTTTCCCGATGCCTGTCCAGTCCTATTCGTCATCGCGCCTATGTGTTGAACTTGGAGGGCCGAGGCGGATGGGCGTGAGCGTTGATGGCGGTAAAAAGCACATGATAGCAACCCACGTTTTTTCCACACCTGTCATTCTAAATCTGGGCATCACCGCCTTAAGCTGCTACTCGCCATCACCAAGACGACGCGGGACGACTCGCCCTTTTGCTCCTGTTGCCGCTGCCTATAGATCGAAAAGCAAGACCCCTTGTATTTGACCGACTTACGATCTACACTCTATGAAGCACCTTACTCGAGTCTTGTCGCTGCGAACGCATACTGCACCCCCCGCAGACTTGCACCATCATACGGGATCAGTGTTGTCCTCGGGTAAGGGATAGCCTGAGACTATCATACATACCATGTACAAAATATTCACACACTAACTTTTTCTTGTTCAATCGCACTTGTGGTCGACATTGTTAGCATTCACAAGCTTTGCTATCTATAGGGTGTGAATTGCGCGCGCGCAATTCGGTCCAGAGTAAGATAGAAAAAATATTAAATTTAAATTTTTACATAAATGATGACGCTGTGTTTAGCTCCTCTCAATGTTGATAAGTCTCTATTTTCTGTTAAAGTTCCATCACGTATGGCCATGGCACCTTGAATACCATCATACGCCCAAATAAATCTATTTGAATCAATATAACGAGCAATAAAGTGACCCATACCTCCAGATATTCCAGGTTCAACAAAATAAATTATTCCTTTTAGTCTATAACGTAAATTCGAAACATGGGTTTCAGCAGTTAAGTCATATTCGAAATTAAGATTAGGAGAGTTGATTGTGTGGAATACAAGAAATTCGATAGAATTATTTAATGTAATACGAGAAGTAGTTTGTTCACGACAGCCACAATTACATAAATTCCGTAAAATAGTAAAATGCTGATTTATATGATATTGTATACTTTGGACATTGTTTCTTAAATAAATGCAAGGTGTGTCTTTTGATCGTAATCTGTAAAGATATCGACAACCTTTTCTGATTTGCATAGGAGTATTATATAATATCATATTCCAAATCTCCATGGCACCTACGCCATCTCCAGGATGATAATCGGCATCAATAGTTTCAGTATATCTTTGTTGGATTATAGTACGAATTCTTTCTAATTCTGAGATATTGAATTCAGCTTCTTGGACAACATCAGAAATATGAGAGAATTTATTATTAGACCGATTTGTAAAAAATGTTTGAAAATGAACAAGATTTTCCTTACTAATATTTGCTATGATAAATATAACTGAATCAAATGCACAGCTATTATTTCTCCAACGAGGACCAGATGGATGTCTTATCAAATCTCTTGACTGTTCATGATCTATAGTGCGTATTTTAGGTAGTTTTGCAATATTAATTGTAGTAGTTTTCTGTTTTTTAATATTAGTCTTTGTAGTAGATTGTTTCTTCTTTCTTTTATTCTGAGTCTCCAATTTAGGTTTGTCTACTATTGACCATTTTTCGGTAGGATAAGGAATCTCAGTTGTATAATCACCTTTCCAATGAAGAGCAAAGTGCATATCTTTAGGGGCAGTAATTATTTTAAACTTTTTACGATATACATCTATTATTTCATAACGTGTTGTTCCTTTAATAGTTAAAAAGGTGCCATCCTTATCATGATATATTTTATTATTGATATCATTTAAAATTTCAAATTCACGAAACTCTTTAAGTAACTCAGGTAATTTTGAGAGGCCACCTGTTACTTTAGTTGTTTGCCAAGTATCTAGAATCAATGTTCCACTTGCTGTGCGACCTCGTGATAATGCTGTATAAATACCCATATGATCTCGAACATCTTTCAGATGTGCAACATTAATATCTAAACTTTTTCCTTGTGCAGAATGTATAGTGATTGCGAAATTTAAATCAACATAAGCTTGCTTACGCTTAATATTCATTTCGGTACCATTAGGTAAAAGGACCTTGATAACTTCTGCAGGTTCACAGGTGATAGGAACAACATTTTCAGGAAGGCCTTCAATATTTGGTTTAACAGGTGGATCTATTAATTCAATAAATAAAGTTTCTATCATTCTTTGTCCTCGTGATCCAGTTGTTTCATGCCAAGAGTGCACACGACCTTGTTGACTTTTTGTTACACTTAGATCTGTTGCAATATTTCTTCGTATTACTACAGGCATCCCAATACACAAGCTTAGCTTACCAGGTGAACGACCAGTTGTAGAGCATGATTGTGCCCAAATTGCCTTTTGTAATTTATCTGAGATATCTGTTGTACGATGTCTTACTTTCTTTCGCTTTTTTGTTCCATCAATATCTTCTGAGCTTACAGGTTGATCTTCTGAAAAGAATTCTACTAACTTTTGATTAGTTTCATGTGCAAATCGTATAGCTCCTATTCGATTAAATTCATCACGATAGACATTTTTATAAGTAATTATAGGAATAGAACGGAATTGAGGCTGAGCGATTGAACGATCAGCTAGGATAGATTTCTCTTCTAAAGATCGTAAAAAGATAATATCCTCTACAGTGCAAGACTTATATCTCATATTTATTAATGCATTAAGTAAAGCTTTATCACGAGGACCTGTTATTTGAATTCGCTGAGTTGATCGAAGAATTACAACTGTTGTGAACTGATGCCATAATGCCTTTCCTATAGCCTTTTCTTGCTTAGTATACTTATCACCCTTATTATCGCTGTCGAAACTTTGAAATAATGACTGATCAAATACAGGTCGTAACTGTCCAAAATCACCAGCAGTTATTATATTAAGTCCTCCAAAGGGAATATCAGGCTTGCCTAATGCTTTTGCTAATCGACTACTAATCCTATAGAGGGCGCCACATCCAACCATTGAAATTTCATCAATAAAAATATATTTAGTCCCCAAGATAGTTGAGTTGATCTGTGATAGAACTTCGACACCAGCTTCATCTTTATCAAAGAAAGTACTAATTTTTAGAACTGAATGATAAGTAGAACCACCAATATTGACGGCTGCAGTACCGGTAGGTGCAACAATTAATAATTTATATCGTTCATCTTTTTCAATAAAATAACAAGTTAATGCTTCTAATACACGTGATTTTCCTGATCCGCCCATTCCACCTATATACATTAAAAGTTGACTAGCAAAAGGATTAGTATTATGATTAATAATAATCCGAAATGCTCGCTCTTGTTCACTGTTTAAAGTAAATCTTTTAATAATTTCTGTTTCTAAGTCATTTTCAATTTTCTGTAAATATTCAGTTTTTTTAGAAACATCTAATTCTGACTTTTTAGTAATAAGAACTTGTGTAGAAGTTTTGAATTTGTTATTAGTGTTAGTGAATGAGGTATTTTCAGTATTAGTTTGCTTCATCTCCTTTCGCTTTTCACTTAAAGCTTCGTTCGCTAGATTTAAAGCTTCACTCCAGGTTTCTTCTTTCTCAGGATGACTTGCAAGTAATTCAGGACTAAGATCTATCTGATGATTTGCGTTGTCTAATGCTCTATTCCATTGAGTAGATTCTGCTAATAATTGAATGTATTGACTATCTTTTAATTGAGCGATATATTTACTACTAACTCCTATTTCAAGTAAATCACTTTCAATAAGGTCATTAATCGATAAATCAAGTCCTTCCATTTCCTGTAAATTTTCTGTATATTCTAAATGTGTTATATATTCATCTAACTCTTTCCACTCAGGATCAATAATTCTTTTCTTTCGTAACTGAGCACGATAATCATCACGAGCATCTGCACATTCATAACGTAATTGAAAATTATACATTACTTGTTTCTGTCGATCTGTAAATTTATATGTTGTGAAACACTCTGACCATGCCTGATCTTCAGCTTTAAGATCCTGACCTTTACGCCATGCCTTAAAGAAAACTAGCATTACACAACAGTAATATTCATAATCACCTGCATCTCGACGTGGTAAAGGTCCTCCTAAAAAATTTGGAATTAAAGCCTTTTCTTCAGGTAAATATTTAATATGATGTGTATTATACAATTCATGATCCTGATGGAATCGATAAATTCCTGGGTGTAATATATTTTTATTATTTTTGAGAGGCCTCTGAAGATCTTTCAGTATCAGAATCTTCTTCTTCTAATATTTCAGACTCAGAATCACTGATCATTAATAGGTTCATCATCAGTTTCAATAGAGTCTTCCTCTTCATCAGTATCATCTTCAGCTTTATTCTTTTTCGATTTCTTCTTAATATTTTTAATAACACATCGTCGTTTAAAATCATATAATGTCATGTGTTCCATCTCAACAGGGCGAAACTTATAATCGTCAACTAGTGATCGTGCTACAATTCGTCCTTTTACCTTTCTCAAAATAACCTTAGCTCCTTTTCCTTCAGTAGCATTTGTAGGATCTAAATCTAAACGCACATTTGCAACATAAGATCCCCAATAAAAAAGAGAGAAGCGTGCATTAGTATAGTGATCAGGAAATCCCAACAAGTATGACATAATAAAAGGGGCTCCAATTTCCATTTTAGCAGATAATTTATTAACAATTTTAACTAATAATCGTCTTGCTTTTTCTGTATCTGATAATGTACCAGATAAAATCTCACTATTTGAGGAAAAGATAGACTTAATAACATCAAAAATAACATATGTTTTCAACATTGGTTTTACAATATATTCTGAAACATACATAATTACAGCTTTGACAGCAGTGCCTGATTTGAGTGAAGTAACGTCTGTATTCGCCCCAAAACAAAAAGTCAAAGAAGGAGAAATATTATTCATATATTCTTCATCATGTTTCAAGTGTATATATCCATCGTCTGTTACGATTGTAATTTTAAATAAGTCTCTGGGCATATGCGCTTTACATTGCTTATATTTATTTTCTCGACATCCTTTACCATCTTTACTTTTTTTCAATTTTCCATTTTTATCATAATCAGGATAGCATTTGTGATAATTTAAGAGAGCACATACCCAATTTACTGTTTTACGATAATATTTTGTCCAAACTGATATTCCTTTACAATCATCACAGTTATCCTCTGTATCTTCATGAGCTTCACATTCCTCAGGAGGTGGATCGAAATTACGATGTAAAGGATGCTCAAAGCCTGGAGTTTTATTAAGTTCATCAATTTCTTTTTTAGTTTCAGGTAAGTTAGCTTCATCCATCAGATGACCTTGATGTACTGATTCTAAATAAGCAATAAGTTCTTCTTGAAATTTAGAGTCCTTCGCAATTAATCTTTCCTTAACTTCCTGTGGTGACTTTGCTGACTTGATCCAAAGCATAGCATGTGTATGAATGGTTTTACGACCTTGTTCTTCATTATTAGCATAATAATATGATACATCACCAAATACACCACTATCAGGAGGACCATCAACTCCTAAAATATGTTTTATAAACATCTCAACCATAAAATTAAAAAAACGAGCACCTGCCACAGGGTTATCGAGTTACAAGTGCTTTTCTAGCATCTTTTGTTAAGTTAAATTCTAATTCATATTTTATTCCCTCGGTAGCCCAATAAAAACAAAGAGGATGATTGAAGTCGGAGGGAGTTAATGTTACATACCAGGTTGGTGCACCTTCAGACATCATCAGAGACCATAATTCGTTTCGTGCATATTTTTTTCCTGTAAGTGAACCGTCAACTTTTCCAGCGATTAAATCTAAATCACGAATAATTTGATATGCATCTTTTTCTTCTGATGTTACAGGCTTAAATGTTCCTTCTGTTCTTAAAGTATCACTCATACGTTGAATTACTTTAGGATTAATATTTAGAAGACGTTTACTAATCTCATCAAATTTAGGCTTTTCAGTAAGTAGAAAACCGGCTGAAGATGTTTGTTTCATAAGATGATGACTGAATACGGCGAATGGAAAGTTGGGATCCTTTTGAAAACGTTTATCGTGATACATAAGTAACCACTTTACATGTTTTGACCATTTTAAATGTGTACTATTTAACATTCCTGTTCCGTAAGGAAATAACCAGGGAAACATTAATGAATAGATGTCAGGGTCTTTTAATGAATAAGGCTCGCTTGATGACCTACTGCTAATACAGCTTGATTATTATTAAACCATTCGAATGCTGCACTTTTACGCTGCTCAAACGTCATATCATCATACTCTTTTCCCATAAGGCCTGACATAACAAATGGGCATCTTTCTGCATCTGTATAAATTTTTTGTGTGCCATATTCTCAATTTTGTCTTTCCTCTTCTTGTTCGCGACCCTCATGTTGACTAGGATCAACAGTTGTTGTAGTTCCTGCATCTTTAGCGACCCATACAGTATTAACGCATATTTCATCTTTCTTATAGGTTTCTAAATTTTTCTGTGATATTTCATAATCAAAATAACCAGGATGATTATTAACTAAAAAATCCAAAGCCTTCATTACAACATCGTGACGGACGATTAAAGGCAACTTTACAAGTCTGTAATATCAGGTTTACGAGGACCAACAAAAAAAACTACTAGAAGATCTTGTAATTCTTCACGTGAGGGAGGTAGTGCTTGATATAATTGAGGTGTTGGATTCTCCATGATACACAATGGGCCACCATCTTACGATAGCTGGTTGCATTGACTTTAATAAAATTAGTATTATGTCGTAAACGTGATACAAGTATTTGTTCTAAATAATTCAAGTTCTTTAAAACAGCAGGTACTTCTCCAAGCCACAAACCAGAGGCTAATGAATTATTAGGAATTTTTCCAATACGAAGTTGAGCACGACAGGCATTACATATCATATCGCAATTTGAAGCTAAAACAGGTCCTTTGATAGACTCTAAGGGATCTTTAGATGATTTCCGATACTTTCGAGTAACGCTGTCAACATCTAAAATATCTAAATAATTTTTTATATTATTAATTGGACTCATTTTAGTTTTCAAACATAATTGAGCACAACAGGCACAGCCAGCCTCTTCTATTTCTGAGGGTTTCATGTCAGCATACATATTTCGTATAGTTGAACGAATCTGTTTATCAGTAATAGGCTTTCCAGGAAATTTAGCATCAGCATTTTGACTTTCAATATATTTATAATTTCGTAATTGGCCCTTCTGATTATGTGTCGAAAATTCGTTGAACATTAATATGCTCCTTATTTTTTTTTATATCTTTGTTTTGCGTTTTCACGATTTTTTTTAATATCACGTTGCTCTGTTAATTTTACAACAATAACAAAATTGCCACATTTTCTAGTACATATATGTGTTAACATTGTATCGATTTTGGCCTTTTTAGTTGTTGCTGTATATGGCCACTCAATCTGATGTAAATGTGAAATCTTTAAAAGCCATGGTACTGTTAAATGATCTAGTAAATTCTCAAAAGAAATATCAATATAATCATAATGATATTTATTATTTTGATATTTTAATTTTTCTATATCTAAATTAATATAATCTATTAATTCAAATATTTTTGTGGGATCACCATTATTTTTAATAATATCTTCTGTAAGTAACACACGACGTAGTTGGCCTCCTCCTATCTGTTCTATTTTAAAAATAATATTATATTGATGAAAATAATTTAACAATATAAGAGTTATAAATAGCATTGTAAAGAAAAAACTTGAAGTAATATAGGCTATATTTTGCATATGATCTGTATAGATAACGGACTGTTTGGAGATGTTATAAATATTACCAATATATAAATCATTTAAACAGCTTTGTTTATATCAGCCTGATCTCGTTTTATTTGAACACGATGTAGCAAAATGTCAAGTAACGATGAGGGTTTTTGTTCATAAGTCAACTTTCTCTTTAATAAACGGGGATTAACTACATATGGCAGATGCTCGAATCGAGTTACTTGAACATCTGCATATGGCAGGCACTCATATGGAGTGAAGTCTTCTTCAGCGTATGGCTGGAACTCATATGGAGCATAGTCCGACGGGTTGATGTTGCCCGTCGGGTCATGACATACAGTCATGTTATCAAATGGAGCCAAGGCCGGCGTGGAGGGCAGGCGTGACTTTTAGTCATGTGATCGGGTCGGGCCGGCTCCGATCTCACGTCACGTGCAGCAGAATGATCATATGGGGCCGACTTGAAATAGATTTGGTCGACATGGTGGTAGGAGTCAAGAGAGGTAAATAGGAGAGTCTGTATTTGTTTGTATTATAGTATATTGACATAGTGTCTCTACATTGCGCAATTCAAGTCAAGTCTTCTACACTAATCAGGAACGGATCATCTACTTTGTCGCGGGTGCCTACTCGACGGCGCCATACTCCTCATTTAGAGATCGTCGTGTGCGGAATCCACCAACTCCACAAGATCCTCGTCCAGAATGAGAGCCCGCACATTGAGATCGACGTCTTTCTCGCCGGCACTACATCGACTTGAAATACCGACCACTGGTCCTTTTTACGGCCTCGTGTTGTCGACGCCGATCGAGGCGGCTGTGTGATATTGAAGTCCGCGCCAGAAAGTGCCTTTGTGGTAACCACGGATACACATCCAGCGATTGAGTTTGTCGCTTGGCGGCCTGGATGTTTGGGTGATAAGTTTGTGTGGAGTACAGCTTTCCCATTGCAGCCCGCCTTCTCTCGAATGCGTATTTCCACTAAGGAGCCGTACACGACAGGTCTGACCACAAAGGGACGCGGACGCTTGGCTTTCGAGTTCGCCCAGATGACTTGTACGTCACGGCCTAGGAGGCAAGGTAAGAGCAGCCAGTGCACGTCGTCGGAGCAACATCATTTGGAGAAGGATCCGAGGTGTTTGTTAGCGGGGGGCGGGAATCGATGCGTGTCTGCCAGCTGGTCTTAATTTCGCGCAGGAAGTAACTGTTATTACCTCTGAAGCCGTGATCGCTTTGGGCGTTACTCAGAGGTCGAGCTACGCGGAGAGGCCAGCCTGTCCTACACATGGTTGGCGGGTGAATACGATGAAAGTGTTATAAACTTACTGTTCGTCGACGACATGAGTGTAACCGATGGAGAAGGTTGCTGAGCCCTGTGTGGTCTCACCATACAGCACACACTGAACTAGGAGGCCACTCTCGTCTTGTTCCGATAACGCTACATCGACGATGTTTGCTCGGCGGCCTTTATGAAGTCCGTGCGTGATAACTATGCTCGTACCGAGCCAAGGAGCTGTGCCTGTATAGTAGGAGGATGCATCCACGGCATTGGGTAAAGGCGAGGGCAACAATGCTGGGTTGATCTGCGGATGTTTTTCGTTTGTCGCCGTGTTCAAGCCAACAGTAAGTCGGAAGTCGGGGGTGTGTTCGACACGTTGGCATGTGTTTCGATACATCGTCATCATCTAGTCTCATGAGTTAGCAAGACTTTATAACGGAGGTTGAAAGTACATGCCTTTGCTACATGTTTATCTTGAAAGCTGTCCTGTAGAAAGATATCGACCGTACGAGCAGACTTGGCCATCACCCATCCACCAATTACCTTCTCCTCTGACAACCTGACGGTGACGAATTCGTTGAGGTCGAGGCACTTTACGACTTTGTTCGACCAGACCTCGATCATCGACCAATCCTTGAACTGAGGTTCAAGTTCGATCTCGACTGTCTCGCCATAGATATCGAATATTGTGCCTATCAGAGTCATTGGTGCTGTTGGTAATGGTTCGTCGGGGTCATCGTCATCTGGCACTACGGCGGAAATGGGGAATTCGACGAGATCGTTTTTGAATAAGCGCCACGCGGCGGATAGGGAATGTTATGGAGGTGTATGTGGTGGGATGTCGACTGGAGGAAAAGTGCACGGGGATGCGGCAGGATGTGCAACGCCTCGCATAAAGTTTCTCGGCGACATCTGACGACTTGCAGATCGTCTAGAAATCGTTTACCGGGGAAAGATTCATATACAGAATAAACGCAATCAACGAAACCTCGTTTGGTGTATGACATGATGGCGGTGCCTTTTATGTACTGTTTGAGAACGAGACGACCGGTCTCCAATAGGCTGGGAGAGGGACGGGGGTGAAATGACTTTCGGGGCCGCTTCCCGTTCGAGTTCAGAGCGGCGGTGTAGTCGGAAGTATCTATCCGAGGCAGGATCAACACATCGTAGTATGAATCGCCCGTGATAGCGAAACCAACATCGCCATCATGCTTCCCTCCACGGATGGTGACCCATTTACCAGTCCAATTCGTGTATGAGGGGGTTCTGCATCGCAGTGCGGCGTGTTTCTCGTGTGGATCGTCGATCTGAAGACGAGACGATGTATTGATGGAAGGGAATTGGCTACGAAGGAACTGCTCGAATTGAGAGACGGTGTATGTGTCGCGCGGTGAGCGAGAGGGAGGATTGAAATCCAAGAGGATGTATATTTTGGTTCGCTGGGCTATTTTAACAAGCCAGCTGTCTACGACGTCGAAGAGCTTCTCATGAGCATGATCTCGAAGGCCGACCAGTCACTGTTGGACGATCCTCGCTGTTCCCGACTGAATGAATAATTAGAAGATCATATATGGGTAAGTGTGAGGAGACATACCTGGTTAAAGGAATATAACAGCAAAGTGTAAGTAAGCTTTACAGTGTTTTCAGCCAGCGCAGCGATATCGTCTTCGATGTGCGCAGTGTCCGTCCAATGTTGATTAAGGACTTCGTTGGAGTCCGGTTCGGCGGGAGACTCAGCGTCGGGTGTATCAGAGCTGGGCCCAGGAATGTCGGGTTCGGAGGGGGTGGGAGAGCTGGAGGAGTGATAACGGTTCTCGATGTCAGCGAATTGACGAAGCAGACGGCCTTTGGCGCCCGACAAAACTGTTGTGGTGGGTAACTTATGGGTCGGGGTGGTTGATGGAACGGTTTCGTCGAGGGAAATGAAGTCTATGTGTGATAAGCATATTGTTAGAGTGCTAACAGCACATCGCAGACCTTCAAACACATCTTCGTCGGGCAAGCCAGCATCCTCATCCTCAAACTCCTCATCCAACGCTTCCAGATCAAGGAATTTTGCGACGGCAGACATCTGAGAACAAAAACAATGAGGAAATGGCATATTGTCGATATCTGAACTTACATGGACGCGTTTTCAGACGTGATGGTCTAAAGCAAGGAGGAAAGCATTACCTAACGCCTGAGCGTCAGACTTGGCCTCGGATGCCGATGCAAACTCGGGATCGGATCGTTTATCCCGAGTTTGCATCGGCATTGTTGTTTATCACTGGTGACGGTTCAGCCTCGGAACTTTTAGTCACTTGCTTCAAACTACCATTGGTACATGAACAGAAAGACGTATATTCATCAATATTCGTAGATAAAGATCAGGAAGGTCATAAAGTCATTAATCGTAAGTAAGTCATGAAGGCTCTAATTGGGATTGCCACGAGTAGAACGACGAGGCTTTGTACCAGCAGTGGAGGGGTCATTCTCGCTAACGATCTTCCTTTTCTTCGCCGTCTTTGGAGTCGCAGGTGGACGCTGCTGTGTAGATGTGGATGATGAACTTGCCTTCTTTGAAGTCGAAGGCTTTGAAGGAGAGGGAGCTGTCTTCGGACGGGTGGACTTCGAAGTAGACGTGGTGGCCTTGGCTGGAACGGGATCTGGAAGCTCGCTGGGCTGATCAGCAACGGCGAGGACCACGACGAACAACAGGTTGTTGGATAAGCTGGGAGGGTAAGGGCCCGTCCTGTATTGATTATACGACGACCCAATCATTATCAGGCAGTCGGTGGGTACCTCATCGTATACGCCGCCAAACAGGGGAAACTGCTCAGGACCTGCGCGGAGTCGCTCCCACAATTCTTCATTTGGTTGCAAACCGCCACGTCCGTCGTAGATAGGAACTTCAAAGGTATGTCAACGAGGAGCTCGTCAAAATGATTCGAAAGCTTACTTGGATTGTCGAAAGCGATCGCCACGTCGACGTAACTTGAATTGCCGACCCGCTGTTGTTTTCTGGGAGAGGGTGTCCTACTCGTCGATCCGAATTTGGAGGAACTAGCTCTCGGTTGCTGTACGGAAGCTTTCGCAAACAGTCCTACCGATAGTAAGTATTCGTGAACGCACGAGTCTAATAATACTTACTCGCATAGGCAGTGTCTCCCCATTGTGGCTCGGGGGCTTCAGGAGGGACAGACTTTGTGGTTGCTTCCACGACAAGCTGTGTTTCACCCTCAAACTCGACTTCTGCCAAAGAACCGCGAGCTGTGGTGCCGGAGAAATTGAAACAAGCACCGAGAACAGAGGTCTCAAGACGGTGTGCATGTTCGAAAGGGATGTAGGCGAGTGAGAAAAGTTTCCTGCGGGTCTGTAAACCGCGAATGACAGGCGTCCTCACATTGGATGAGGCGGTGATCCCAATTTGAAGACAGACAGCGGTGTCGTGGGTATCGGCTAAGACTAAACGTCGGTTGTTGGTCGTCTCCGAAGTCAAAAGCGTAGTGAATGTCTTGGGCGCGCAGTTGCCAACGATCACGAACTCTTCATGGCGGGCAAACTTGAGGAAATGGAAGAGAGCTCTGTGAGTTGTTCGATGAGATAGTCAGCTATTCAGACATGCCAGATACTCACGTCAAATCGTGTCTAGGAAACTCTTCTCTCAAACGCTTGTCGGTGAAGGAGACTGTCCTGTGGATAGAGTCGGGCTTAGTAGCAAAGGTGGCTTGGAAAGTTGACAGGCTTTGAAAATATTTAGAGAAAAGCTCCCAAAGTTGGGACAGACACGTACCGGAGGTCCTTATTTACATGGATGTGCAACCACTTCTGCAGCAAGTCGGTTTCCTTCAAATCATTCGGTACGGCGTATTGGCGAGGCGGCGGTCGGGCACCAGGATCGTTGTCCTCTTCATATCGAGAAAACTCTTCATTGGCTGACATGTAATCTTGAGCAGAGTAGACGCTGTACCAAGGAAAATACACACGTTGTACAATCTGCTTGTGAGGCTTAACTTCTTGATCATCGAATGTGTCGGAACTGAAGCAGGTTTAGAAAAGGCTTAAGAACAACTCGATGAACTCACGATCGTGCCCGCTTTCTTCTGCGTGTGGACTCCGCGCTATGTACAGAAATCATGTCGACCTCTTCTTCATCATCCTCCTCGTCTTCATCCCGGTCATCTTCCACAAAGCTATCCTTCTCGTAGCCGTGTGTGGTGAGGACGCCTGGTTCCGCGTTCATGAGATCCTCGTCGTCATCTGAGATATTGAGTACGGGAGTGCGGAGTTCGACCTCGGCCTCGTCATCGAAGAGTTGGGCCGCATCGGGAACAGGTGGATGATGTGGTTGGGAGCTGCTGTGTGTCCGTGAGTGTGCCAGTGCAGATGTCAATATGATACAAGACTGACAAGTCAACATCGGGGAACTCCGCCTGGAGTGCTGCGAACGCCGCTTTGGCAGCTTCAAGATTGGACAGAAGTTGTACGGGGCTTCGAAGAACAGGCACCGGACTAGGTGTGAACATGAGTATCATTGACTGTAAACATCGGGAGAACATGCTCGGCCTTTCCCTTTCCCTTGTTGACTTTGATAGGTGTTGGTCGGGGCCGTGTTTTCTGCCCCGCCGGAGACGGTGACTGTTCCCTATAGATTGTGTGAGTAATAGCTTGTATACAGAGCAATGAAGGCTCACTGATCTTGTGTTTCAGCATAGTAACGAGCCATCTCGTCGTCCGCGTCCAACGACATGATATCTTCCTGACCCGTTGGGATGTGGGATGTTTGTGAACGCTACTGTCGGATAATATGTACTCTGGATGTTGACGTAGAAGGGTAAATTATCAGGCTCCAAGCAACATCCGGCCAGCAGGGCGTGATCATGCCAACAAGGAGACGTTGAATACTACCAGCAGAAATGTGTCGTTGACATGACTCGGTTTGTCTAAGCGACGGTTTCCTTTTCAACGCAAACAGGAGAAGGGCCCCGATGAGGGGATCGCGGCGTGTGCCTGGCTCGACAGTACTCCTGACAGCTTTAGCCAGTTTCTTCTTACTCCCCATTCTCGTACTTATGGAGTCTCACTACGACAAAGACGCCGCTAGTAAGAAGGACAGCTTGCTGAAGACTCCATTTACTTACACGTCCGAAGAGGTCGCTTTAGACACCGTGTCAAATAAGCGGTCACACGCCATCGAAGGTCACCTTGGTTCTGAGGTAAGTAAAGTTCATACGTCGATGGCTTTCATTGATCATCGTCTTAGCCTGAAGGTCTTCCCCAGTACGCCGCTGTTAGTTTCGATGGCAAGAAGACCTTTCGTCTTACGACGGAGGGAACCAACGAAGAAGCCATGTTCTACATGGATGGCATCATCGTCGACGCTCGTCTTCCTCCTTTCGACCTGCACGCATATAAAAAACCAGGGTATGTACTGTACACACTACTGCGTTCCATGGTCACTCATTTTTACAGTCGCCCGCTCTTCACACAGCAATCCATCAAACTCACAGGACTTGGAGGGGAAACCTTCGATGTCGGGATAAAGAGCATCAAGGAGATGTGGATCAAGTTCAAGCGTGTGATTCCCGAAGGCGTCTTACGGGAGTGGACGATGTCGGAGAAGCACGAATATCCCTGTATCGATTTCTCGAATCGTCTGTTCGAGAAGAAGTCCGATAACACCGTTGAGGTCGCTTTCGAGAACGGGGTGGATGATGATGGAGAGTTGAAAGATTGGGGAGTGAAGCAAGGTTTCATACATACTGATGATAACAAGGTTTTGTATCTGAAGCCGAAAGGCGAGGCCGACGAAGAACGGTGAGTCTGTCATTTGCGCTATGAATATTTACTAAAGAAATGTCAGGGTGACAAGCGTGTCTCCCACGGAATTCAAGGCCGGCGACATCGTGGAGCTCGTATTCTCACCTATCGTCGTTCCCTTCGGTGTAGACAAGGGGATCCGGGGGCCACCCAAAAGGCAATGCGACTAAAGCTCAGGTCCATTCTGTTATTGGACAGGAAATTCTCCGATGTACGTATAAGTGGCACTAGAAACAGGCTGGATGATCAATTCATTATACAGGAGAGTACGCGGATGCGATTGGCCCAGGCATCTAGCATTCCCATTCAGCCCAAGGTGTCCCAAGGAACGTTGAAGCGCAAGATACAATACAAGAACATCGACATTCAACAGCCATCTAAACAGACGAAGGTGGTTGACCATACAGCCAGAGTCGCCGTCAACACGGGCACGCCTGAAATCCGACTCAAGACGCGTACAGCCGCAATCCCAGTCAGCTCGCGTACGGTGGGCACGGGAGTCACGGGTCCAGACGGGATGCCAATGAACACGGGAAACCCTCAGTATAACTTGAAGTTCGGTACCGTACCATCCCCAAATGATATGCAAGTCGACAACTGATATTCATGACAACTTACGTACAACCATGACCTACTTTACGAAATAGATAACTTGATGATGTTGCGATAGCGTGCTTCGTGTAAGGAAGGACAGATAGCCAAATGTGCATTTGCATGCGGCGTCATCTTCGCCAGTCCGGATGTCCACAAGCCACGTTCTTCGGCGTGGAAGTTTCCCAACTAAGATCGGATCCGGCATTGTGAGGTTACAGAGACTAATGACGGATGTGCCACCTTCCTTCATCTCGCGATATCCAACAAATGTATACACAAGACATTTGATTCATACGGCGGGAACTACACGATATTCGAGGGCGGTATACACATGAACGAGTATCGAGGACTTAATTAATACAAAGGGCTGGCAGCTTGTTGATGCTGTCGCTGTGGCGTATATAGCTGCGGCCAGTTAGACACCATCGGCCTCAGGCTCTGAGCAGACACATTTGTGAGCATGGGGTATCGGAAAATAGATAAGCTCTCACCGCCGCCGTTATCCGTCGCGTGGGCAATATCGTGTTCATGTTCCAAGCGAAGACTTTCCAAAACGCCATTGAAATAGATCTCCGCTTCGGCGGCTGTGAACAACAGAAGCAGGATCAGCTAAATACAACGACATCCAGGCAAAGAACACAGCTTACCAGCGAATTCATCGGAGACACGGAATTTTTGGTCGAGTGGGGCTCGTTTAGCGAAGCGCCTGCGAGTGATATCCTTATGGACACGCTCGACCTCGGCCCAGAAGCGTGTCAACAGTGCTTCGACTGCTTCGTTGACGATAATGTCTTCTTCCGGTATCCAACTATAAGATAATAAATGAGCGTTCGCGTTGGGAACAGTGAAACTCACGATCTGGCGGCCGGCTCGTACTGGAACCATCCGACACGGTATCTCAAACCGTGCTCAGTCTTGCGTACGGCATAAATGCAGTCTAAACGGGAGCACATGCGCAATCAGAGGAAGCCGCGACGTTGAACACACATACGAACCGATTTCATAAAGATCATTTGATACAGCAGTCAGTTCAGCGGCGTGCGACTTCTCGCTGTCGTCGGAAAGCCGTTCAGTTGAATCGTGCTTCGAAGGGGCCATCGTGGGTTAATGGCATGGAGTCCTCAGGACGCTTATTAAAAGATGCAGAACAGGCGGATCACATGTCATTTATTGCACAGGATGATGATCGAAGCCGAGTTGATAATGATAGCGACGAGGGGACAAGGTGATGACAGTCTAGAGGAGAGTGAGGACAGAAGGGTGTTGGTCACGCCCCCGTAATTTAGCAGCCGTGATCGATGCACAGTCGTGCAAGTAAGTCCCGAAGCCCGAGTGTGCATCGGCATAGTGGTTCATCATTACGGTCAAGGGTGATTAGTCAGCTTTTTACCTTGTGTGTCGACGTCCATGGGCGGCAAGGAGGGCGGGTGGGAGAGGACGGGCAGTCAAAGTGTCGAGGCCCCTGTACATCACAATCAAACCGTTGTCTGATGACCTGTTTATCATTGGCGGTCTCGGGTGGCGGACATTGCAGCAGGTAACGCGAGTTGCAATGGACACCTGTTGAGCAGAAGGATGGGGTGGAGTAGATTTCAACAGTATTCTGTCGTCGTGAAATAACCCGGGGACTAGGTAATTGTTTTTCCAAGTAATGTGAGTTTCAACAGCATCCTGTTGCTACGAAATATGTAACCCAGGGAGCAGGCCGTTTGATTTCAAGATACCTTTCTGAGGAAGAATTGTCGGAAAGCATCGTCTTTGGTATGTCAATGACCTCACTGTCGCCACATATGGAACTGACCATCCTCGAGAACGCACTTGACCTCGACCTATGATCCATTCCTCCCTAACAATGAAAACACAAGCCACCAAGACGCGAAAACCGAAGCAGACCGTTTGGAAGTCGGTGTGTTTACGTTATTGGGCTGGGTGCGGAACACGACACTGATGTTTATTGCAGAGGCGTTGATTGGCATACGCTGTGACTTCGATGGGTTCGCAGTCCGCATCCACTGGGCTGACTACGGGAGAAGAAAGATCGTACGTGTTAAATGGTTGTCTGAATATGAGATTGATGCTTAGCAGGTGGGAGCCGTTGGAATGTATCAAGTATTACGACGAAGATGGAGTCAACCAGGCGATGCTTGACAGGATGTGGGCTCATTTGACGGAACGGCACAACATCTCCCAAGAGAAATTCGAGAATGGCGGCTACACAGCTAATACCCTATGGGTGTCTCGCAAATTCTATCGTGCGTGTGATGTTATATGAAGGAACCACCAAACTTATAGCCCGTAGGTGAAGAACATCGGTTGTTTAGGATCGTCTTCCGCAACGAAATTGTCGAAGTCAGTTCCTCCTAGACGATTCCATCTTGATAACTAATCTGTCGCATTAGAAACTTGGACCCCAACACGACGATAATGATGACGTGTTGGATCCCGACCAGAAGAACGACAAGACTTACGAACAGCGATACGCTGCCTGGCGGGCCATCAACAGTGATTCGCCCCTGTCGGATGGCTAGGAGATGCATTTTGAACCAAAAGTCACAAGTAGTATAGGAATGTGATTGGCGTGTACTTTTCGAGAGTAATGTACAATTAGGACACTTAGGCAGATGCGTGAGTCACAAGACGGTAGGGACGGACATGGTCGAGGCAGCTTCTGCGAGTGTCGATACTGTGCTAGTCTTGAACGCGAGATCGCCACGTCCCCGTGTCCTCACCATGTCCAACTTGGGGTGGAACATCAAGCGGATCACCGATCAGCGTCATCGCTTGACTGGTGTAACAGCTTATCGATGCTTACTTTCTCGCTCTGACGCAGACCTCACCAGGCATCTTCTAACTGTCATCGTTTGCAGTCTATTCGGGCGCGAAGTATCAGGCAAGTACTTTCCTTGTGATGAAGCTCATGGGATACTGATCCGATTTCAGAAGCGCGCTGGTCTCGAGCCTTGAATGCCCGGTAAACATTTCGTTTCATACGAATAAAATAGCACTCAGTTAGATATAGAAGGGACTCGATTCCTTGACACGGGGCTTTAGATGACGCGGTAAGCGCCTCGCCGTTTGTCTTCTTTGCTCTATCAACTAATTTTCGATTCGGGTAGAAGTTCACGCACGACGGCTTTGGAAATGTAAGTACTCCCGAGGCAGGTCAACAGTTATCTCAACGTTTCACGCCTATGATTGACTTAAATTCGTTAGATCAACCTCCTTGATAAGGGGAACCATCTGTATGTCCTTCCTCGTCAGTCCAGTCCTGACGAGAAATCCTGACTATCAGTCACTTCAACAACCCTGTCCTGGTTCTCATCATCACAAGGACCGGATGTCGAGCGCTCCTCGGAGCTCCCAACCTCAGAATCCATTCAAATGACGCATGAGTCATTACATTCGCGTCACCCATTCTCCTCGTACCCGCTCCCACTCTTCAAAGTCTCCACTGACTAAAAACAATCCGCGACGATACCTAAAAAAGGCCGCCTCATTCCGACCTCCGTCGCATGTGACCGTGAGTCACACTGCACGTCCAACCTCAATCGGCTCTCGCGAGGATATAGCGCACGCGATCTCCCAGCAGGCGGAGGCACGCTGGCCGATTTGTGGCGTCCAGAGGAACGAGGAAAAGACGTTTACCACTTCAATTCTGGCATCGCCGGTCTGCACTACATCGCCCTCGGCGTGAGACTCATGAGCGCAGCTCATGAACGCACATTACATGGACGAGATATACTTTCGCCTAAAAGAAAGCCAAGAAGGCGTGGGGAGACCCGAGTTCCGTGTTCGTGAGTGCCTTGTTCCTCTACAACTTTCAACCTCTTGTTGACCTTTATACGTCTTAGCATCTATGGTCCGGGATCAATAATCTTCCCCATAGGCATTCTCATCTCCGGTTGGTGTGCAAATGCCGGCGTGCACTGGATCGGACTAGACATCGGACTGGCGTTGGTTGGCTGTGAGACCGGCGGGGCGGAGGTATAGCGAACAGTGGTCGGGTGATGTGATGTCCTTGTATACATTAGTCGAAATGCGATGGCGACGATGACGAGGAATTGTCTAAGAGTAATGTTCATCGCCGAGATAAGAACATGACCCGTCCGCCATGGGGAGAAGCGCCGTCAGCAATGCGCGCAATACGCCCAGGGTGTTCCTCCCAACGGCAGGCGTCGCACCCGCCGTCTCCTCCGCTCAGGCCTGCTCCCCGCAAGCAACGATCGCCTGCACGCCTCGGATTCTCCTCAGCCATCACGCCGCCATCCTACCAACCGTCTGCGGCTCACCTCATGCCAGTAAACCTCACCACGGCAGACGACGGTCTCCTCAACCATCTTCAACCATCTCCTCACTGATCCCACTTAGGGTTGGTCAGGTCACGAATCAATCCACCCAGTGCCCAAGCCAGATCCTCCAGAACGTGAACAAATCTATAGGGACAACCGGCCCAGAGCACGGTGGCAGGCGTCCTCGGCGGATTCTAAGTCTGTCCTCTTCGACATCGCGCTCTCAATGGTCGTCTTCATCCTTTACATACCGACATCAAATCTGTCCATTCAGTCGACGGTTCCTCCGCACCATTTCTTGGAGATATCGTGTGTCACGGCGGTGTCTATCGAGCGAAACCTGATGTGAATACTCCTTTGGAGACCCGGTTTTCTCGTGATCTTCTTGAACTGCGCCGACGTACTCAAGAAGAAGAGGAATCATCCGTAGGAGTCTGGGTGAAATGGGGTGTTCAGCTTGGTAGGTGCGAATAAGACGTGGAGGAGGTTGGTTGAATCACTGCGTAGTGAGCGTGTGTGCGTGGTGAGGGGTCAGCGAGAGTTGAATGCGACGTTGCGAGCGTTGAGAGCGATGATGGAAACGCTGTCCGGCACGTCCCTTCTCCCTATCCAGCACTTGTTGGACGCCAAGGCGACTCGCCGCACTCTGGAATGCAGATGGGCAACAGCAAGTAACCAAAAGTCGTCCGTTTCCATAAGCACGTTGATTCACGGAAGAGGGTCGCCAAGCGTGCAGCGTGTATCGAGGTCGGTGTCAGAGAAAGTGGTTAGATATGTATACAACAAAACGACGTATTTCGCAAGAGACAAGTACACAGTGTTGGGATAAAGGAGTGGGGATTTAACGTTAGTAAAGGCGAGTATTCTACGGGGACAGCTTTACGTCGTTGTTCAAAACTACGGCGTGGTAGATAACGGGTTCCAATACGCATTCCGATTCGATGACGAAAGGTGCTGCATCGTTGGCGCGACAAAATAAGCAAAGGTATTCGCCGACGGGGTGAGCGAGCGGGGTGTGGTTTGGAAAGGGCAGGTGTCGAACTCTGCGCTGCCGAAGTTTCCAAGTCGTTTTTCTAACTCTAAAGAAAGGTAAGCCATCAGGCCAACGACGAAATCAAGACTAACGGAACGTGCTCAAGGGCGCCGAGCCTGGTGGAAGGGACCGTGCCTTCATGGATCTGGCGGAGACGCCCGTAGATATCGCGGGGATCAATCTAGAAAAGAACAAGATTAATTAGACGTCCAAAAGGACACACGACGTACCGTGTTCATCAATTTTTTCGCCCAGAAGGAACGGCTAGCGAGGAAGGACATCTTAGAGATGTAGAAAGACAGCGCTTAACGAAGACGGCTGGCGGGGTTAGGGTCATGACGCCCACAGTCGGCGGATGCCATCGAAGACGAAGCTTAACCATAATTTGGTTTGTAAAGCGCGTAGAAAGACGCGTGTAAACGACTATACGCTCAATTCACACTTTCGTGACACTTTCGGAACGGATAGAGAATATAAAAGACATTTTGATAAGATAAGATACACGGAAAGATTAAGATAAGATCAACGTCTCGGCGCAAGAAAAGTCAAGTAAAGGCCAGAGTTCTATAAATAGACACTCGCTTCGCTCGTGCCTATTTATATCTTACTCTGGAATAGAGCGTAGGTAGCTTGCTTCTGCATTAGGCCTTACCGAACCACTGTCTTGTCGTGAAAAATAGATGGTAGTTACTAAGAGGGATGTACGCTAGCGTCCGGAAGTCTTCCGTGCGGTGTAATTGATGATGGTGATATGATAATGGTTGTCCGCGCCTCACGCATGAAATCAACTTTGGTCATATTTGGACTCGAGGATATAATACTCGGTACACTGAGAGAGAGAGAACGAACTGCAAGCCGAATGCAAGAAGAAAAAAAACATATGTAATCGTCAATGCTTCACGACTTAGGCAGTGGCGAAACAATATCATCGAGAGAATGTTTCTCGGAAACCTTCTCCTTGGGACTCAACCTGGCTTCGGTGTGAGCATTAGCTTGTAGCTCTCGAGCAGCATCAGGTCCGTCGAAGAGGGCAGCGGTTTCCTCGAGAGACAAGTTCTTTGTCTCGACGACGACTGCAGGCAAGATAGGTGAGACACATACTACTACCGCGATCTTGATACTCACAGAAGAACAGGAAGACGCATTCGCAGAAGAGCCAGACAACATACACAATCTAAGACGAAGATCAGACGGGTCCCCAAGAACTTAGAGTATGGTGAATTGCATACGTAGTACTTCCAGCCAATGTTATCCAGTGCGACCGGATTCACATATTGATTGAAGATGAGCGCCAACACCACCGTAAAGGTGAACACGGTCAGGCCCTTGGCACGAAGCGGATAGGGCATAATTTCAACCGTATAAGTTACGGTCAATGGCAAGAAAGCAATGCTGGGTAATTGAAGTCAGCTGCAAGTAAAAGTTCGAACGCCAAGACATACTCATATGCAGCATAAAACAGGAAGATGAATGCAAGAAGTCCATGAGCCGCGCCGGGAGTTCCCTTCTCAGAGAATACGCCAAAGCAAACGGTCTGCGCACTGAAGAAAATGAACATGCCGACGCCTGACAGTAGGAAGAGTGGACGTCGACCAGCCCTGTCGACGAGGAACGAAGCGAGGAGAGCCCAGGCCAAGTTCCATATCTGGAGTACACCATTGATGAGCAGCTATAGAGCTACGTTAGATACGCGCGCGGCATAGAGCAGATAAACCAACCTGCGTCGTCGCATCGGTGATATCGATAGCCGTCAGGATCTTGTTGAGGTAGTAGGATGCAATACCATTCCCGGACCACTGCGAAAAGAATGCTATTGCGATGATAATGTTCATACGTTTCCGATTTCCGACCGTTTTGATCAAGGCCTTCCAACCCACATTCGCAGCAACATTACGATCAAAGTCAATGGCGGCCTTGATTTCCTGGATCTCGAACTGTACTAACGGATCGTCACTGGGGAACGCTCTGTATGAGTACACTGCCGAATAAGACGAGGGCGTGGAACGTACCGGTTACCATCAGCGTGATAATATGCGAGAACATCAAGTGCTTCTTCCTCTCTCCCTTTGCTCACCAACCATCGAGGAGACTCTGGTGCCCACCAAATCAAGGCGACCTGGAAGAGGAGGGCAGCGCTTGCAGCGCCGAGGGAACTCTCCACGACCATGTGTTATTGATCTTGAACGTCCCGTAAGTTGTCCACGCAGCGCTACAAGACTACATGTCAGGGTGACGTGAAAGCGGGTTAATAGTACGCACATAATAGAACCCAAATACCAAAGAGAGGAAAGGCAGGATGTCAAGGGAGCGCGATACGTCGGGTAGGATATTTCGGTGACAAACAATGGGGCCGAGTTGGCTTGGAAAATAGACATGGTCAGGTGGGCGAGTTTGATTAATCAAAAAATGTACCGGCAAAAGTCAGTCCAAAGCCAATGAGGAAGCTGATGCGTTATAGTTAGTGTTCGTGGACATTGAGAGGCTATGGTATGCGAGTACTTACCGGGCACCGATGAACATGCCAACAGATTGTGCCGCGGTTTGAATGGCCGTGGCCACAATCATAAGAAATGCACCTAAAGCCACCGTTCTCCTGCGTCCGATTCCATCGGATACGTATGGGGAGAAGGGAAGTGCACCCAGGGAGCCAATGGTCTGCATGCGCTGGGCATCAGCATATTAGGATTTCGGCATGTCGCACATTACCTGAATGGCATTCAGCAGACCAAGTTTTCCTCCTGAAGGATGGTCAAAGTATTCCGCCCACTGCGTAACCGACTGCAATCCATTCATCATACTCCCATCGTAGCCATTATTCGACGAGGTGATGAGACTGAAGAAGGTTATGACTCTAGATCGAAGAAGAACACGTCGCCCAGGACGTACAAAAGTACAATCCAACCGTTGAGAGCGATCAGTCTGCAAGAGATTTAATTCTTTCACTCTCAATGACAACAGCAAAGAAATACCTTTTGTTGTTGTACCATGTCCTCCTGGGGTCAATGAGATGGCTGAATCCACCAGCCCCGGCGTTCGCGACGGCGCCACCAGCCATACTCCTCGTGTACGATAGTCTGAAGGGCGAGTTGGGTGTGGACACTGGAGAAGTAGAAGCGAAAGAGTCCTCGGATCAGGATCACGACGGACCACGCTCTGCTCGAACAGTGCGGATCGTCTCAGGCCGTAGCCCCAAATATCGCAGGTCCAGGTACGCTCAACCCCCAGACTGCCCCATACTCGCCTTCTTCTTCTTCTTCTGGAATACATCATCCGCCTAAATAAAACCTGCCCGACTCTCCTACCGAGAGTGCTTTGGTTCCCTTCCGCGCTCTGCCAAGAGCATGTCAAAAAGTGTCGTCAGAAGGAATATACAGACATTTCTCCGTACCTCTTGGGCGACAGGCTCCAGGTCTTGTTCGTTATCTACGTGGTGCGTGTATAGAGCCAAGGAAAGGAAGCCTGTGAGCATCTGTCAAGGATATAGTTAGTTCTTTCGTACGGTACGTGACGGGATTTCGTTACCGTTGACTTGTTCTATATATACAGAACTAGCCTGCTGCACGTCCTGGAGGCTGAAGCTCGAGTTGACGTTAGGTCTCCCGGCCCGCGAGGATAACCGCGTTGTCGTTGATTCCGTCCATGTATGGCCATGGCTTCCCGCGTCAATGTAATCTTGTGCCCATACCGACGTCGCAAAAAGGATCAGCTGAACAGACAAGCGCGTCGTTGATTCTAGCACAGAGGCGGCCGTCGATAAAAGCAGTTTTAAGATGCAGAAGCGAGCAAAACCAGTGGTTTTGGTTCCTTTGGCTAGGCAGGCGAAGTCGCAGTGATCGGGTGTCAATATAGGGCACAAGCGACAGTCCCTCGACAATAAGGGCGAGATTTTTTTTTACTTCAGAGCCTCGTACGACCAGAGATGCGATCAAGGATGCCCCTCGAGCGCGTATCCAGTTTTGGGAAGATGATGAACATTGACAAGCTGTACCGTGTGAACTTGGACCGGCTTTCTCCTGAAACCCACCGTATTCGTTTTTTCTTGACCGAGGAACCCCAGATTCCGCTCTCTCGCACGGCTCTTGAACGATTCAACCTCGATCTCATGCCAGCAAAAGTGGATGAATCTTTTCTTGCGGTGTCGGACGTACTTGACTAAGCGATGATAGTACTAGAGCTGCGATTACATTCCTCCTGCGTTTCCATGGCCAAACTTTCTTACAGCTAAGACCGTCGTGGATCTGTAGCCAACTCGCTGTCCGCTATACGCCGCCAATGCGATCCTGTTCGAGAAAATACAATGGTACCGGTTGCAGCCAAAATTCTGAGCCACTTGTGTAATGTTCCAAGCACCGATGCATGCTGACCCTGGCAGTCCACATTTCCCCCAGCCTACCCCATTCTGCACTTGGACCATCGTCTGTCCTAAAATGGACGACAAAGAAATCCACCTGCGCGCGAGGAATTTAGATAAATACTGGGAGCGCTGGTCGTCGTCTTCATCTGCTCAGCCATGCAAACAGCCTTCAGGGAATCCGCAATTGGGTCTACTCTGCCGCGTCTTGAAGACACTCTTCCTCTGGAGGAAGAGGAAGACGAGTACGATACACCTATGTGGAACACTCTTAGCGAGCGCGTCGGCTTCGCCCAGTACCTCTACTGTACGTTCCTCCAAGTGCTGGGCCTGTATCTGCTGGTGCTAACGAAATGTACGCTCTTCTTTCTCCGTCATTCCACTCATTCTGAATCCCTTGTTTGAAGTTGGGACGATCTTGACTGTTTAAAGAAGATAAAGGTACTTATATGTCGAAAATGCGACAAAGAAATCCAGCTCAACAAAAAAGACTCCAAGGATGAGTCGCCGTGGTTGATCTGCGCGTGGATAAACCATCGAAACCACTCCTGCAAAGGCAGAGTCTACGAGGCATTCCTAAAGGTTTCTGCGAAATCGAAATCAAACTTGCACGTGGTCGATTGCGTTCTCGCGCACAGACCATGTGCCTCGGACCAGTTGGCACCCGAACCCCGTTGACTCTCGCAGGCATGCCATTCGCGTCGACATCGAAAACAACGTCGAGCACCATGCCCGGGAGTTCAAGAAGTAGATCTTGTGGGTGATTTACCTTGAGAAAACAATGTCCAACCAGTGTCTGGCAGACCGCGTCGTATCTGGCTGCATAACCGCATGGCTGGTATGGTACTGGTATGGTATTACCCGCATGGCGGGCAGGGCACCACGCAGCACCAGACGGCGACCCCCACAGCTCCAAACTTTGAAACTTACTGTGCACGATCTCGCTTTCTGTTTAAAAGCGCGAATGTCTGGACTGTGCGCACCTCTCGGGTTTCCTCTCTCTCTTCCTCAGGACGGACGTAGTCTAGAATGAAGTCCCTTCATGACGCACTCTCTGCGCTTGTAGGCAAGACGTACGCCGGCTTCTTGTTCAGTCAATACGACATCGTAACAGCCATCGGGCCTACTGTCAGCATTCCCTTTCGTTCCGGATGTTCATTCGCGTCTGACGCCTTTTCAGCTCGCGGTCGCGATGGCTTTAGCTGGACCAACAGATATCTGGTCTTTCATCCAAGGCTTTGTTTGGATGGAGCTCCACTTGATCTCCTTCGAGGTATGTTCATCTACTATTGAAGAGTTCCGAGCGCTTAGATAGTACCCTAGATAAAAAATCAGGTACGCGCCCCCGCCATTTTACGAGATCCCGACGGTGCTGATGTGTATTCGAGATGGTCGGTCTTGAAGAAGATCGACTTACTAAGCCCAACAGACCCATCGTCTCCGGACGCATCTCGCTGAATGACGCGCAGACCCTATACCAGGTCGTTTTCGCCCTCTCCTTCTTGTACAGTATCTACCACGGTCTCGTGGCATGCAGCGTCTTGTATCTCGTCGCCATCGTCACTCATAACGAAGTCGGTCTGTCGCGAAACTGGTTCTTCAAGTCCTTCTTGGGCGCGATTGGCTACGTCTGCTACTGCTGGGGAACTACAGTCATCTTCGGTGAGCTCTCACCAACAGGATTTCTTCGTGCCGATGTTGATTTGTCGACGATGATAGATCATAACAAGCCTCTCTCGCAGACCTCTGCCATCGCAGTCATCCTGAGCGGCGTCATTCACACTACGACGGTATGTTATACTACCGTCATGTTTCAACCTAGGATTTCGATTGATTGCCTTCTATAGGGTCATGCCCAGGATTTCCGTGACCGCTCTGGAGATGCCGCCATTGGACGTAAGACGCTGGCCATCATGTTGCCTCAGTGGTTTGGCGCTGGTCGCTCATGGCCCTGGTGTATGCGTGGACTGGCGGCCTCGTGTACTACTGGCAGCCTCCCATCCCTGTTTCCGTAGGATTCGCGGCCTTGGGAGTCATCGCTATGGTCCAGTATTGTCTGGACTACTCGGAGGAGGCGGATCGCAAGTCTTACTGGTGGTACAACGTGAGCCATCCTCTTGAACTTGTGGTTATTGGGATCTGATTCGTCCTAGATATGGTTGATCACGGCGCACATACTTCCCGTCTTCAAACGCCTTGCCGACGCGGGAATCAAAATTCCTTTCTCAATGTAATCCGCTTTGGATGTACAGTGCTTCCGGTGTCGGTTGCATGTATATAACACTCTTAAGTTTTCTCTCTGTTTCCGTTCAAGTCCATCGCGAGAGATTCCTGAGCCCGATCGCTAGCAACCTCTGTCCCATGATCGTAAAGCGAGCTCGTTTGCATCGAGTTGACTCGTGATCTATACTCTCTGAAGCACCTTACTTGAGTCTTGTCACTGCGAACGCATACTGCACCCCCGCAGACTTGCACCATCATCCGGGATCAGTGTTGTCCTTGGGTAAGGGATAGCCCGAGACTATCGCCCACATAATATCTGCAAATTACTTATCAACAAAGTAACTTTTTTGTGCCCCGTAATTTCAGGCCTGCAGCTGGGCTCTTATAACATGCAGACTCATCATGTCGGTACGCTTATATGTACCATTACCTAGTTCAACGGCATCTACCTATGTTCTCTAGTATAGCAAAGCTTGTGAATGCTAACAATGTCGACCACAAGTGCGATTGAACAAGAAAAAGTTAGTTTGTGAACAAGTAGTATGTGTGTGATAGTCTCAGGCTATCCCTTACCCGAGGACAACACTGATCCCGGATGATGGTGCAAGTCTGCGGGGGTGCAGTATGCGTTCGCAGTGACAAGACTCGAGTAAGGTGCTTCATAGAGTGTAGATCTTAAGTTGTGCAGATACAAGGGGTCTTGCTTTTCGATCTATAAGCAGCGGCAACAGGAGCAATCAGTTTCCATGGGCGGCTGAAACGGGAGAGGTCGTCCCGCGTCGTCTTGGTGATGGCGAGTAGCAGAAGGCGGTGATGCCCAGATTTAGAATGACAGCTGTGGAAAAAACGTGGGTTGCTAGCATGTGCTTTTCACCGTATCAATGCATCAACGCTCACGCCCATCCGCCTCGACCCTCCACGTTCAACACATAGGCGCGATGACGAATAGGACTGGACAGGCATCGGGAAACATCGGAGTGGGGCGAAGAGGAGGAGAGTAGACGAGATGATAAGAGAGCATTCTGCATGCGCGGCGTATCCTGGGCAGAGGCGCCACTCTCAGCACTCCGCAGCATCAGCGCCGTATGTGGCGCTCCTCAGGACGACGGCGACAAACTTCGCTCTGTATACGTTTCCACGGTCGTCGGTCGTACCAACCAATTCCTCCTCCACCAACCTCGTCTTCTCCATGGAGTCTCTATCCGTCGAGACCCTCGCTGCTGGCGCCAAATTTGAGCCCTGCTCGCAGTCCCTTTTCCAGACCAACTACGAAGCAGCTTCCTGTAACGCGGCCCACACTTCCCCAGACGTTCTCCTTACACCAGCTGCCATCGCTCGCGGCATCCTTCCCCGCGTCTTTCCCCAACTCTCTTTCATACAAGGACTTGGAGCTCGCGCTCGCTCATCCACTAGTCGTGATGGCTAGCGATGGTGGACGCTCCATCTCCTTCGTCACGGCGCACGCTGCACGCAATCATAGCCCGCTCCATCGCACTATTCCGCGCACGCTAGAGCGTCTCGAACAGGACTTTGCGCGCAAGTTATGGGCCTGCCAGGGTTAGGGTTAATGCGGTTTCGCCTTTGCCACCATCTAGTTTCAATGACCTGGCTCGTCTTGCCTCTCTGGGCCTGCAAACATGCAGCGCAATGCCTGTTTCGATACAAAGTATTGCCTCGTGCGCCATCCTTTCTGGGATTACGCGTTCGCGCCTTAGTCCATTTAGGAAAACAAACGGCCAAGGTGTGTTCGTGCCTTTACTCTCTGAAATCTCCGCTGATATCGCTATTCATTCTCCGTCAGAGTACATCTCATATTCTCCTTCGTATCCAGGACTTGCAGCCATCGACTTTAACCGAGTGCTTGCCTTACGACGACCATCCTCCCATTCGCCGTCGCCTCCGAAACGGCATGTGAAATGGAAAAAGATCTCCCACCTGGATCAAGAAGCTACATTTTCCTGTGTATTGGTCGCCGAACTGCATCATCCTAAAACGCGTTCCAGGCATCACAGAATCAAGAAAAGGTCCGTTTCTGGTCCTATTTCCTTCTAGCACTGCCTTATTGAGGTTATAGTCGAACCCTACCTTTACCGACGTCTCCCTTTCAAAGCTTGTTCAAGTGAATGGTTTCGTTTCCTTCAGGATGTCGGCTACGTGTTCCAATTGTCGCCTTGAAGCTCATTGATGTGAAGCCAATCGACGGTGTTGCGCATTTATCGGAAACCCGCCCTCGTCCCATATGAGCGCATACCCTGCAGGTTGATACACGTTAGCCGCCGTCGAGGTTAAATGTTGTTCTTCAACGCGAGCTCCCATTCCTTGCGAAATGTACACAAAGGCGACCCCGAAATATGCAACGTTCGTCTCGTTGAACCGCAATATCAGGAGGCAACGGCAGGACGAGCAAATTCTCCACACCACGCGATCGATCTACAGGTCACCTTTGTTCCATCACCACCATCCAATCTTTCGCATAACCGTCGTCTCAGCAATGTCCTCCATTCGCCCAGCCAACACCTCGCTCGCCGCCAGACCCAAAGTCACCAACAAACGTATCAAGGCGGGCACTTTCGAGCCTCGCATCGACGCCTCAGCGACAGTCGAACTCGCTTCCAACCGTGCTAGCGCCGCGCCTAGGCCATCGATATCGCGACAAGGCGAGGAGCAATACCGCCACACAGCGAGGAATTCATACTCCTACACAACGAGGAGGGTGACGGCGATGACTTTCTAACGCGGTACAGAGATGATACCCTGGCGCGATACGTCCCGAAACCCATGCCGCCGCGCGACGACCGTCCGAAAATGCAACTTCAGTCGGCGTGTGTGCTGAAGGGTGTCCCGCCGCAGAAGGTGATGCGTCTACAGAAGAGGGTGGGGATGAAGTTTGCGGTTAATAGGAATGTGAAGAGGAGGAGGCTGTTGGAGGGTGATGAGGCTGAAGGAAGTCAAGCGGTATAGGCAGGTTGCGATTATTCTTTCCACTATGCGACACATCTCGCCTTTCTCTTTATCCATCGCGCATCACTAGTCGATTTTGTTTATCGTTCTTCCGTTTCTTATTCCCGTTCGTGGCTCGATATTCCGCTCCATGTATGATAGTCCTGCCGTTAGTGTAGATATTGCACGATGTATGACTAGCTTTTACCGTATCATGTATATCTCATAGACTGTACACAGGGAGTTGATGCCCTTTTGGCCACCGCCGATTATGAGCCGGCAGTTTCGGCCCGCCACACTTTTCGTTTGCTCAGCACAATATTGTGAACGTTCGTTGGCCTCATATTCGCAGTTAGGGCACCGCACAAGCTTCTCGTCATGACTGCTTGATCTCGGGGCTCTTTCAAGTTGTTAACAATGGGCCGGGCCACTGAGAACAATGCGACTCGGGTGGCACTCTCGTTTTGGGCAGCGCATTGGCCTTGGACAGACAATGGCGGTCATGTGCGCATGAGTGTATAAAGTCGACCTCGGTTCTCGCTTGTCTGCATTCCCCACACGCACAATGGACGACTATCTACCGGAGCTAATTCTCCTCTGCGGCGCTGGCGCTATTCTTGCTTTGAATTTCTTCACGACTCCCAGGGAGGAAGCTACAAGACTTGAGGTCAGTTTCGTAAGCTTCAGCGTGTCGTAGGGTCTGATGTTTCTCAGGACGACTTGGCTGAACAACAACGACGCTCTTTACATTACCTTGACGTTGCGGTACGTTCGCTCTTTCTTTTACACGTCCCAATCCCAAAACTTTCTTTCCTAGGATGACCGTGGGAGGCAAAGATGTATACGCCATGAACGATCCCGCCGCGCGGTACGTGTCGGCTCTATCTCTTCGCCACTGTCAATGCCAACCGCAATCTAATCCAGAAGTCTTCTACTGCATCCCGAACGCGCCCGACTACAGAACCGATGACTACGATGTCCGCTCGCCCGCCATTCAAATTCTCCAGCCAACCCGCGGCAGCCGTGTTCTCTGGAAGCCGCCTACGCCAAAGTCTGGTGAGTCGGGACTGAATCGGATTCGGTGAGTGTTTCTTGTACGCGTTTGCCCTACCTCGTAGTTGATGGATGCACAGATCGATTTTCGTGGCGCGTCGGAGAGCTCATGTACGTGTTTAATGTCGAACCTGGGTTTGAGCTGACTCAGAGCGTTATAGGGTGGATTTGTTAAGTTAACGATCTCCTGAGAGAGAAAGGTGTTGCTCCGGTTATGCGGGTTGCTCGGAACCGCTGACATTTTTGGATGTAGGTGTGCTGTACGTTCAAGGTCTCGCCTTGGCCTAGTTTGAAGAGCCCCCGACGGGCGCATGCGCACACTGTACCATTTACATTCTCTATAATCAAATGTACGTTCAAGGTCTCGCCTTCGCCTAGCTTGAAGAGCCCCGACGGCGCATGAGTACACTGATTGTCTATAATCAATCATAATACAACACTTTGTACAAATGGATATGCGGGATCAGCGAGTTCATCGACAGCGCGTCTCATTGATCTCATCAAAATGCTGTACAATCGTGATGGGCACTGCCCCCCCAGCACGCTGCACAGTACTTAAACGTGGAGCAGAGTGCAAATGACCACGTGCACTTCTTTCCTCCTGCCCCCATCATCTTCGCCACAATAACGGGTAAGCCACGCGTCTTCATCTCCAGATGTAGTTGATATGCTCATTACGATGGTAGACAAGCATCCCGAACTGCTCTTCTAGTCAGCTCGTCGAAGGTACGTGTCAAGTTTGTCCAGGTGGCGTAGATTGATTCACCCTCTGCGATAGCAGCCAAGAATCATGCAACCGGTAGAATACCCTTCTCAAACAGAGGCCCTGCACTCTGCTATGACTCCTTCATTGGACCGATTTCAACACCTGACCGAAGTCAACGCGCCACCAAACCACTGGGAAAGCTCTGAGCTTCGTTTTCTTATCTTCGAGTCCGATAGTCAGCTCTCCGACCTGCACAGGATTCTCGCGCAAGCCAAACACACCGTCAAATCCATCAAACAACGTGTCGACGACGTTACTTTTGTTCTCAACAGCGCCAAGAAGATTACGCATCCCCTCCGATCTGTCCCGAACGAAATCCTTTGCCTCATCTTTGCGCAGTGCGTCGACTATGATGCTAGAGCACGGAATTCTCTCTACACGGATCAAGCACCGTGGACTTTATCCTATGTTTGCAGCAGGTGGCGCCGGCTCGTCCTTTCTTTCCCTTTTCTCTGGACAAGGCCGTGTTTCGACTTCACGATATATGGACCAATTGGGGGAGTTCACCGACAAATGGTGTATCTCATGACTCTGTACATAGAGAGGTCGAGAGCTCTCCCTCTTGACATTACGGTTCAGGTGATGAACGACTGGATAGGACATTATGCCCTTCGCCATATCATACAGGCCACCACAGCCCGGTGGAAGAGTGCCGTTCTTGATCTCCCATTGTCAGAAATTCTTCTTTTCAAAGGGTGCACTTTCCCTCTGCTTGAGAGTGTGAAGATTCAAAGCCGCCACCCAGCCATCGCAAACGGACAAGACGTTGATGTGTTCTTGTCCATGCCACTACTCCGCTCTATCACGATCACCTCCGAGTCTTCGCTGGCCCTTTACTCGGCTCTCATGCCTTGGAGCCAAATCGTTGAATATGATTGTGAGCACCATGCGTTTTCCGTGGAGAACTTGGACGTACTCAGGCAGATGACTTCTTTGCGGTCTCTGGTCGCATACCCTGTGGTGGGATTGACTAGCTTGGAAGTCGCAGAGCCCGTTGTTCTGCCGTCGTTGACGCATCTCGTGCTCTCCGTAGCTGGGGCTACGAGCCCCAACGAAATAAATCTGTCTGGTTATCTAGCGTTTCTCAGGATGCCTCTGTTGAGCAACTTCATTCTGAATTACTGCGAACCCGATGCTTTATGCCCGGTGTCGTCTCACCCCGATTTTTCATCCGTAAAATATCTAGGAGTTCATCTAGACATGGCGTCTAGCAACGCCGAAGACTTTGTACATTTCCTGTCTTTTATGGATGGCGTCGAGGAGCTGGAACTGTCGGGAAATATCATCTCTGTCAAGCTTCTTCAAGTCCTCACTCCGTCCGAAGATGGAATGCTCGTTTTGCCCCGTCTTCGAGTTCTTGATATTCATAACGCTGTCTATTCTCTCGCCAGTGATGACGGCCCCATACTACCGAGCCCCCCATCATTCCATAATATGTTGCTTTCGCGCTCCCGTGCACACAAGGTAGGCGACCGCCCACTCTCACTCATCCCATACTGAATTCATTCATGTAGCGCTTGATCTTTACTTTGGAGGAGTTCACAGCTTCCTTGGTGTGGAGAGATGAAAATCACGAAGCAGTGGCGCTTCGAGATGAGGATTCAAGGCGGTGGGAGCAAGTCCGTGCCGCTATATCGGTCGTCTATCTTGAACCTGAGCGTGATACAGAGCATTCGGAGGCAGACTCGGACTCGGATGACTCAGAGTAGTTTCTAAGAAAACAGCATATTAAAGTCGATATGATAGATGTGTAATTGAAAGCGTTAACCAAACCACAACACGAGTGCTTATTCAAAGTGGACACGCGTCGCGCCTGAGTGATTGAGGCGAAGATGATGGCGGAAAGAGGACAAAATGAAGCCAGAGTTGTAGCACGTGAGCGTGAGAGTACGGCCCGGCTAAGCGGGTAATTGATTGCAGCAGACTCTTTCTTCGACGTCGACCATGGTGAGCGAACATGTCTTCTAGTCTTCTGCCCTTCATTTGTACCTTACCGATCCCCACGTAGTCCTCAGAACTCCGGTACACCGCTAACACGCAGCTAGAGCATTGTCCGTCGTTTTACTTTTTACTCAGACGCGACCTTCGACTGACTCAGGACAGTGCACGCTCGTTATACAGGAACTGGTACGTCCAGCTTGGAATTCTTGTGTATCTAAGGCTCACGTTTCTTATAGGGCATGCGGACCTAACGAAATAGTACGTCTTTACTAAATGTTATCCTTCAAGGATACTCATTGCAACTTTATACAGTGAATGGATTACTCGCCAGCACCGCGATACGCTCTCCTCCATCGTAGGACACCCATCTCTTCTTTCGTTCCTTGCCATTGCCGATGGGCAGGCAACCGGACGCGTCAAATTCGAAATGACCGAAGTGCGTGCTTGTTACTTTCCGATTGTACATGACTGAAACGATGCAGAAAATGCTGCAACCTTGCGGACCGCCACCGAAGAAGGACGATGATTGAAGGGCCTGTCTCGATGATGGATGATGGATGGTTCTCTCTTGTAAGTTCACGCAGTCTTTTTAAATCGTTGACAGTCTTGCTGACTTAACCTTGATTTCGTAGATGCGGCCCATGGATGGATGCTTAAAGCATGTTTTCTACTTAGAGCCGCGGTTTTTGATGCACTCGTTATCCTTGGCTACTCTAATCGTGTATCAGATATCTGCCCAACGAAGCATCATAACAGGGATGGTTTCTTTCCCCCACGTCCTCCTAATTGGCGTTTTCTCTATCATGACCTTGTGTAACGGATATCTAAGATACTTCTTCAAGCGGAGTCCCAGCAGATAGGGACGTCGACGCGTTTCCTCCTTCCTGCTTTGTCCTACTTGTTGTCCTGATCTCTATCGAACGATTTAATTCGCTGAAGTACTCACCCTGTGTGACGGAAGCGTGATCCGTCCCACTACAGGTCCTCCTACGCTTCCGCTCATTGGCAATCTTCACCTTTTTCCCAAAACGGAGCAGTTGAACTTGGAGTACATACCAGCTCCGGTTTGCTCACGTACCGACAGATTTGCAGAATGCGCGCGTCAATATGGCGATGTGGTCTCAGTCAGTTTCCTCGCCTTCTGTAAATGGCTCTTGTCTGATGAACTGTTTATAGCTCAAAGCCGCGTCGCATACGATTATCGTTCTCTCAACTGCGATACGGGAAGTCGTCGACAAGATGGGCTGGATCGTAAGTTCGCGTCCGTCCAACTTTCTCTTCAATCTCTGTCCAGACGGCCTCCATATCGTATTCACCGGTTCTAGTAAGTAAACAATTTCTCGTAGCTTCGGATTAAGCTCAGACATTTACTGTAGCTCCGGAACTGAAAACGATGGGAAAAGCTATTGCCACGTTCTTCTTGCGACAGAATCCCACGGAGAATAGCGAGCACATACGAAAACGTCCTTGGCCATCGAAAGCGGAAATCCCATAGTAAACGGAGACCTCAGCCTGAGGATTTCCTTAATCAACGCTTGCACAAACGGCAGATCTTCTAGATCGGCGCGTTCAGGTATTCTCCTGTGGCTGGTGAGCGAGGGATATATGACAAGTATCAATGATAACAACCTTAATGGCCAAGTGCGTAAATCTCTTCACGGAGGATCTGAATTCCTGCAACGGATTACCACTTGAGGCCTGGCGAAGACTCGGCACGATATGGTACGTACCGAAGGATCGTCCACGAGCTCATATAACAACTGCGCACTCTCCGCCGGTATGGGTGATCGCTCAAGATTATTGTCGTACTGAATTTCGGTATTACAAGGGACATGTCCTCCCAAAGGGAAGCACGGTGATGCTGAACACCTGTAAGCCTAACTTATCCCGGGCCATTGGGAGCTTGGTCTTACTCATAAGTTCCTGGCCGCAGACGCGATTTCTACCGATCCCGGGGTCTTTGAAGATCCCGAAGCGTTCAAGCCACAGAGGTTTTTGATGACTGAGTTTGGGACCATACCTGATTTGTGGCGCAATATACAGCGGTGGGAGCATGTCTTCGGGTTCAACTAATTGGAGCTGACTTGTCGCCCAGGAATTGATAACGACGCGCCTTATATGGACTCCCCGCTTCAAAGACGCTATTGACGCGAAAACCAAGAAGAGAATCACACCCGGACTCAGTGCTGACCGTGAGTCGTGAAGTTCAAGTATAAGCATCAAGCGAAACCAACACGTCATGTACAGGAACTTGTCGTCTCGTCGCGCCCTTTCGAGTGTTCCATCACACCTAGACCGGAGCGGGCACAGATGCCGAAGGAGAACTTCTTTGCTGCAACGGGGGAATTCAGAAGTACGAGATCGACTTGGAGGAGAGTGATAAGCAAAGGCTGCGTGAGTTTCGCGCGAGGTTGTCCTGATGCTCGTGCGCACCATCAAGTTGCCACTTGACTCCGAACTCGACGTGTCTGTTGGTCTCTGGGGATAGTCCCGCGTTACTTAGGGAAACTCTACATAAAACAGTTCATCCAGACAAGATGTCCTGTCCTCTCGCGGTTGCTCCAAAGGAACGGGGTCTTTCTCATTCACGGTGGACGATCACATCCAAGGGCCGGAATACTTGACTGAAGAGGATGGGAGCGCATTGATACGGCATACCCTTGTCGGCATCCTATTGTCCCACTGTTTGGTCGCGTTGACGGTCAAAAGTCTTTGTGCCACTCGCGCAACAAAGCAGGTCGACCCTGACGGCCTCTACTCGATTAGGTGCTGCCTACTCGGCCATTGTCCACTTGGACCATCCTGTGTCCGAATATGGAATGCAAAGACACGCGCTAGAAATTGTATAAAGACTGGGAGCTGGCTTCGTTGTCTCTATCTGCTTAGCTATGCAATCCGCTCTTAGGTCTACTCTACCGCGCCTCGCCGACCCAGACGTAGAGGACGCGTCTACCGTTAGTGTCGCAGAGCTTCAGCGATATGCACCCCATCCTGTCTCTCTGGAAGCGGAGCGAGAGTCCCTTAGGGATCATATAGTAGGTATCGTCATCCCTCCGAACGTGAAGTGCGCTCTTACCCTCTCTATATTGTCACAAACATGCTCATTTCATTTTAAAGCTTGGACAACTTGTTCTTTCTTCGTGATATCGCTGCTAAAATGCCATACTTGGAGGAAGTAACCCCTTTCAACTCTTCGTAAGACCTACGTGCATCTGGCCGTTGTATTATTAACCTCACGCATTGACTTAGGAACCTGAACAGGCGGCGGCGTCGTAGTTCAGCAACTGCTCCCGAGTTCGCCTATGACAACGATAACTCTGACAAGGAAAATCAGCCTTCGTCGGACGTGGACGAGTCGGAGGAGGAAGAGGAAACGTTCGTGATTATCCTGCCCATTGATATGTTATTGAGAGCTTTCTGTAGCCCTCAACCGAAAAGGCTCAGAACCCGAAGCAAAACTACGGCAACAGAGGAGGCCCTTCAATCTATTCCATCGGCGCCTGTGGACAATGAATCACTGCGGCGGGAGTTCATCGACTCCCTCATTCGGCCATCTATCCGATTCAACAAGGAGGACGAGAGAAAGGCATTTCTCGAAAATGATCCGTGCGTCGACCACGACGCAGAGTTGTATGTTGACCGTGTCAAGTGTTCTGGGTGCCGCAAGTATAAGAGCCTAGATAAAAGAGGAAGGTCGTATTATTTGACGAACTGGCTTAAACACAGGCCGCTCTGCCCGGGGCTGTTCAACAGATGGCTTGCTGAACGGGCGTGAGATAAAGTTTCCTATCGTATTGTTGTTTTGTATCGTAGTGCATTGTGATTGATTACTGTAGTATTTCGACCATAGGTTCACGGAGTGTGACCTGTGACCTCATGAACTTGTTTGGTGGGATGTTCACAGTGAATACACCACTGTGACCTACGAAAAATAAGTTCACTAAATTTGTCAATGCCAGGGTTATTTCACAGGTTTTAGGCTGAATCTCAGTATAACTACAGAAAAATGTGCTTGAATGTGCTATTCTAGACCTGAAATACACCAAAAAGGAGAAAAATCCTATAAAAACTGTCACCAAGCTCAATTTGAGAGCAAAAGTCCGATTTGTGACCAATTTGGGGCCGGTTCACAGCCAAAAAAACTAGTGACCTGCTTATGTAACAGGTTCATTTTTCAGGCTCGTGACCTGTGACGTGAACCTATGGTCGAAATACGACAGTATATTATTGCTCTTTCAAATAATAATGACACTCACAAAAAATAAAAGTTTCGATTTGGCTGGGTTTGATCGCGTGATGTCACCGGCCTCAGGCAAGGTCGCAGCTTACAATTGGGAGGATTCAACACTTTTGGCCTTGATTTGGCCAGTAGAACTTCATGGCTATACAGCTAACATTATCACTGAGCTTCCTGTGGCCCAGAATGGTCCAAACCCATGACGGTAAACGAGCGCCCGTCGCGTCGTCACTGTGACATCTGGCGATCGAACCCAGCCAAATCAAAACTTTTATTTTTTGTGAGTGTCATTATTATTTGAAAGAGCAATAAATATCGCTTTTCTGACATGATATGAGGCGCAGATCACTTGGGTTAGGGTTACGCTCGCTTGCTTCCCGACCGCGATCACCTACCTTTGACCTACCTTATTCCGGTAAAGGTATTGCACTGTCGACACCCACAAGCTGTCATAGCAGACTACGTTCTGCCTTGAACAAGAGTCAGGCATCCACGTGTACTTGGGCCGACTTTTGGATTGCACGCCATTCCGCAGTATTTTTGGAAGAGAACGGTTTATGTGTAAGTGCCCAAGTCATTTTACACGGACCATTTGCAGATTCTCCGTAGATATGGCCTGTCTGACGCGCTATGATTTCGGCGGCGATAATCAAGAAGCATTGGGATACGTATACAGGACTAGCCTATGATAAATGGATGGCAGGGGTGTATCGTTGAGCCGTAAAGGTGAGCAAGACAGTCGCGTTCCAAATGGTTTAGAGAGCTAATGGCCATACCAGCGCAGGGCTCCGTTCATTCCCCATGACTCGCTGGATATCACCGCAACCACCATTTCTACTTGGCTGTCGTCAGGACGTCAGCCTTTGGCGGGGTTAGACTAGCCGCGTCGCCGTCCTCGGGTACATCCGTGGGGTCGCGGCAGCGTTGGGCGTGTGGTGCACGGCGGGCTCTTTGCTTCGATCAAGTAGTCTATTGGTGCGTTGCGGTATCAGCGCAAAGACCTGTCACAATTTAACTGTCAGTTCAGATGTGATGCGAACCTGCAATGTTTAGTTGTCACATTCACATAACACGGGTCTTGGTAGTCAATGCGCAGGCTTATCTGTCCGCCTGGTCAAAGCCAAAACCTTAGGGTTAGGGTTACGCGTACCTTACCCTTTGACAGGTACCTCTGAGAGGCCTTGGACTATTACTTTGTACGTGCACCGACTATATATACTCGCGATGAATGATGCCCAAGACCGTCACCACCTGAATCTACCACCTCCTCACCTGAACGTACAATGTTTGCATTCATCCTCCTCTGCATCTGCAATTTCGTCCAATTTGCTGGAGACTTTATCTACCGACTTGAGAAGTCTGTTCCTCTTATCGACGTCCAGATTGTTTGGCCCGTGAGTTGTTTTCATTTCCATTTTGAGTGCATGTTTCATACCGCTTTTCAGAACGCACCGCGTCGCCCTGCTGCCCGTCAAACCGCCTCTACATCAAACTTCCTTCCATCTTCAACGACGATCCCGCCCGTAACGCAGCACACTTCTCAGGCAACGCAGCACGTCAGCCAAGCGACTCAGGTCACCGACTACAAGGCCGAAATCGATGTGCCTCTTCTTTATGCACCTCCTCACGAACATGTACTTACATCTAACAGAGAAAGGCGTTAGAGTCGAAACTCGAGAGCGCCTGCCGTGACGTCGAGTTCTATAAAACGGAGAACACGAGTCTCAAGCGCGCTCTGGTCGACAAGGAGAACCTCCTTTGGGACGATCCCAATCGCCTGCGCGCAATCGCCGCTGAAGAAGCACTTCAGCGGAAGAAGGACGAGCTCGAGAACGTCCGCTCCGCAAACAAGGTGCTTAAGGACGTCGCCAAACAGACCGAAATTGCCAACTTTGAGTTGAGATCACATGTAAACTCGTTGACGTCTCGTCTTAATGAGGCTTCCATAGAGGTACGTCGTTCTGTCTTCTCTCGTGAAACGCTGTCTCATGGCGAGTCCCGTAGCTCGAAGTCTATCGCCGAAAGGACCTCGCTGCCGCTTCCCTCTGCCTGAAATTCGGCACTGCTGTGATACAATGCTATGGAGTACCTTGGCAGGAGATGGATCCTATTTACGCTCGATGCGTCGAGGTCGCTGAGGCGGAACTCAAGTCGCCGTCGCCTCGCCCTCTCCTCTGCATGTCATGCTGCCAGTTAGCAACTCGCCCCGTCCATACCGAGACACCACAAATGCCGCCTTCTCCAGCCTTGTCTGCTGTGTCCTCGTCCTCGAGCGACTCTGACGAGGGTGCCACTCGTGTTCGGAGGCATGCCCCAGCTGATGGGGAGTACGATGGGGATCTAGAATCTGCCTCAGACTCTGATTCCGACCGTGACTCCGACTCAGATTAGGACGCTGCTCCCTGTCTCTTTCTTTCTTTCCGCTGCATATCTATCATCCTCATGTTTGCTCTCTAATTATATTTCCCCCGAACTCCTTTCTCTATTTCTCATCTTCCAGACCCATAGAACTGTTCGCTTCTGCCATGCCATTGCCCCCGACACTCGCACCCACTCACGCATCCATCTTTGACATTCCTAGGAGTCACGAGAGACTTGACGACGCCTCAGAAGAGGTAGGGCAGCGATGTCTTGCTGCCCTCATAGGTCGTCAGAATACCACCCAAGTCTTGCGACTTGAACGACTCGCTCTCGTGATTTCCCGCCATTCTTCCGCGCGCGCCATCCATCTCCACCACCCACCCAAATACAGGACACACGAGGGACTTGACGACGCCCCACAAGGGGTAGGGCGGCCTGCCCTCATAGGTCGTCAGAATACCACCCAAGTCTTGCGACTTGAACGACCCGCTCTCGTGTTGTCCTACATTCTGTCCGCGCCGCCAGCATACATCGACACTCGAGGGACTTGACGACGCCTCACAAGAGGTAGGGCAGCGATGTCTTGCTGCCCTCACAGGTCGTCAGAATACCATCCAAGTCTTGGACTTGAACGACTTCCTCTCGTGTGTACCTTGTATCGTTGCGCTACGCAGGACGGTGCTTGATCCTGGGTTGGGCTTGGAGGGAATGCATCTGTTCTTCATCTGTGGGTGTACGTGGAGGAGACTTGTAGGGTGTACGTACTCTACTGTCGCGGGTCAATTCGTGCTTGGACATTTACGGGTCGGTACTTTACATCGTGATTGTTATTTAATGTTAGTGTAGACTTTACTCCTCTGATTTTCTGTCGCCAGTGCTCTGTGTATTATTCTGTTTAATTTATCCTAGAGAGCCTTAGAATGGTTCTTTCCCACTTCCGGGCTGCTCCAAGACTGGGATGGCGAAATCCCAGCTTGTACTCCACGCCGATTCTCAGCATTGTACTCGCCTTTCGAATGGCTAAGGCGCTCGTAGAGCAACGTCCCGAGGCTACTGTTCGCGTGCTCCTTGACACCGACAAGCCTGGGCGACGAGTCCGACAACTTGGTCTACGATCCACATTACCATGTTCGAGTTTCTGCAAGTTGAGAACTGCACGTAAAGAGATAAGGCTGGCACCAAGGGCATGATGAAAGACTACCGGGAAGAAAACTTGCGGCGTCACAGTAAACGAAGTTCAGAACCTTGCCTTGAGATCGTACCCAGGACGCAATCCGAGGACCACATGTTTTCATGAACGCTTTGGTATGTCACGAAGACGTCACGAAAAGGGTATGGCAGTGTTCGCTAGAGGTCAATATCCGTTGTCTGACGGGCGAGAGAACAGCTATCTACTTAGCGTAGGGTCAGTGTTAATCATTACTTAGTTTGAGCAGTCTCGGGCGTGGTGAAGAATTATTACATGTTATCGAGGTGAATATAAGTAGTACAATGCAGTGTCGTCTGGACCGAAGAATTTACATGTTAATACAATGTCCTACCACTCCGACTCTCCATCCCACAGCTGCCCAGTCTTCCGTGCCTTTAGGAATGCCTCGTAGATGCCTTTGCAGGAGTAGTTTCTATGGTCTATCCACGCGCAGATCAACCAGGGCGACTCATCCTTGGAGTCTTTTTTGTTGAGCTGGACTTCCTTGTCGCATTTTCGACATATAACTTTATGTTCTTTAAATTTGAACACCCTGATCCAGCGCCTTTCTCTCCGGAGGACGCGAAATCTTGAATCACACGTCGTCTCCTCCGGGTATTCGAGCAACCAGTTTTCGAACGCCTCCTGGTTGGATGGGAGGCGACGTCGACACTGCCGCTTTGTTGGACGCCTAGATGGTGCATGAGCGGAGACATTGACGATGTGCGCACTGCGGAGGACGTACTCGGGCTCAAGCTCTGCATTCTCGATCTCGCTGGCTTGTGAGACCGCAGGTTGAGCTGCCTCGCCAACAGCGACGACCTTCTCGTCTGATGTTCTCCCACTGCCAACATCCGCCGTGAGTGAGTGATAGAGTTACGCAGTTCTATGAACACATACGTTGGGGGAGGAGGGCATTGATAAGTGAACGGAAATTGTGAGGGCGCCAGCGGCTGTCTAGATGCGAACATCAATAAACTACTAGGGTATGTTGGACTCAGATAGTACCTGATATGAGGAGACGAAGATGGGTACGCAAGTGACGCGTCAGAGGAAGCATCCTCGAGCAAGCGAGCTGCAGCGTATAGGGCGTCCATCGTGATGTTGGAGAGATCTGAGAGAATGGGTAAGGGCGCCAGGTCTTTATATATAGCGACCGAACTGTGGACCACCGAGTTTATCCGTGCCACTGTTAAAGTTCGCGTCCACTTCCCTGAAGATCGACAAAGACTATTTGGGGAAGAGTGAGTGAATCAACAATAAGATTTACATTGTTTGTTCGTATTGGTCCCGTCTGCGGTTGCAAAATGAGGTCGGCGTGGTCGGTTCACCATTCATTGCCATCAATTGGGGACGCCGGCGAAGGACCCGGAGAGCGCTCGCGACTCGTGGTACACCCGAGAGCCACTTGAAAATTCTGGACGGTATTCTAGAGGGCTGACATGAATCGTAAATTGCATCCGTCTCCTCCCTGGAGGGTTGTATGACAGCACGACGATGCGACATTGAGATCCTTTCAGCGGTATAGTTCGAGCTAGCCTACAGGACTCGCTATGAGATAGTGCTTCCCAAGAAAAGACAGAACGACAAACCTCCGCGGAAGCGTCGTTGAGACGAGCCGTCAACTTGTTGAGAGCTGATCTCAATTCAAAGTTGGCAATTTCGGTCTGTTTGGCGACATCCTTAAGTGCCTCGAATGCGGAACGGACGTCCTCGAGTTCGTCCTTCTTCTCTTGAAGCGCTTCTCTAACCGCGATTACGAGCAGGCGATTGGGCATCAGGAAAATGGTACCCTCGTAATCTGTCAGCAATAGCCACATATCTGCCTTTTTCGAATGAAATACATAGAATAGACATGATAGTCAACATTTGACTATTTAAAATGGTCCCCCCGCCAAATAGTTATGATTAGCCATGAAATCTCCAAGATGTTGACCAGACTTTCCTCAAGAAAGTCATAACTTCACAGTCAATGAGATACAAATTCACTTCAGGTTTCAATCAGGTAGTGTGGTGAGGCACGGTGCCGTGTGGCGTGACATTGCAAAAACAGATACAGGTATGCTACGGGTACAACTAGTACTAGCTTCAAACAACAAACAAGGAGGCCAGCGCGCGAGACTGGGAGGAAACGGCAGCAAACGCAACATATTTTGATGGGTAGTACATGAATTGATTAAGCGGCGTCCTCGTCATCATCAGCGATGGCATCCCACTGGGTCGCGGCGATGATCTGGGCATTCGAGAGACCATGGGTAGCGACGGGCTGGGCACCGCTGGATAGGAATCATCAGTACAGGTTTCCGAGAGTAAAGCAATACATACGTTGCAACTTGGAAAAGGTCGTGCATCAGCTTGTGGTAATAGACAGGCTTCCGTTCCCTCAGGGCTTCAAGCATCGAAAGATGCGACTTAAACCTCAACGTTGTTCCCAGAGAAGTGGTCCTTGCCGAAGGCAACGTCCCAGATAATGCAGCCATCGTAGGCCGTCGGTTATAGTCCTAAGGTTTGTGAGAGTCGTTAGAAAGAGTCAGACGCAGCAAAGAGCAACGTCAACATACCGGATCCCACGGTCGTCGCCGTTGTTGCGACATGGGACTGGCGGAAAAAGTGGTCCAGGGTTAGAGCTCACGACGAGAATGGCGCAGATCTATACTGGATAATATAAACGAGGCAGCAGAACGGGGATTACACCAACACACCATCTGGGGTTACGCGACGGCCGACTCCATCCCTGGCAAGAAGGGTGGAGAATGAGCGCGAGTATCGCAAGCGGGAAAGACGACGTACAAGATGGCTTGGAGGGCGTAGCCAAACACGATATCCAATAAAGTCGCGGTAGACAGCGTACAAGAACCTGAAAAACGTTGTCAGCGCGCCCGTCGACCACAAGAACGAATACACGTACCGCAGCCTGGAGAACCATCAGAAAGCGCGAGAAAAGAAACACGGCGGAACCGCAGGTTAACTCAAGGTTAACTCAACATGTGCGCATTGAAAGGGAATGCACAATGAAAAAAGCTTCACGCACCCAGACGTCAACTAGCTGAGAAGACTCTTGCCCTGCAGCTCGGCACTTGTTGGCGGCGATGCGTTCAACCCCTGTGGCGAGCCTGGAGACGTTGGTATCTGTTGAGGCCACTGAGGCTGCGGTTGATCAGCCGCGGGCCGTCCACTCTTCGGTGGTCCAGGCAGCATCGACCAGAGTGCATTCTGATGCTCCGTTACCGACCGCGAGGTCGAGGTCGTCGGGGCAAGGACACAGGCTGCTCCTCAATGATCGACGTTGTGGGCCGTAGCTGGTAGTCGACTGCTGCGACTGCCAGAAATCCGACGAAGAGGACGGGTTCAGATGCTGGAAAAGAGAGTCACGGCGGAGAAACGGCGGCGGGGGGCAAGACAAGCGCGAGTGTCGAGGTGGGGGTAAGGAAAGAACCAGGAGTGCGTTGTGGAAAAATCGAAATCCAACATGCACGTGAGCGCACGCATTGATGGCGTGCTTGCGCACGGACCATCTGACTGGTGGACTTGTGCAATTTTAGATGGCTTCTCTCACCGTGTCCGTCCCATCGTCAACATTGCACTCAGGATGTCCAATAAGGAAACCAGGACGTGACGCCTACGCTGTTCAGGCGCACCGTCGCATCCGACAAGCAAGGAATGTACGAGTCTAGGGGATGCTATTCGACTGCAACCAACGATGCCGACGCCGGGGCAACGCATCTGGCATCCCCACACGTTCCTCTCGACAAGTCCAATAGGTGATCGTCCCAGATTTTCCTTGAGTTCCAGGCGTCTCATTGTTTATGCCAGCGAGGGCGCGATTTCTATGCGGATTTGCTGGCGTAAGCAAGTCTCCGGCCCCGCCTCGTTTTGCTTATTGCAGGCAGGCAAGCAAGGTAGCACCGACACCGTCCTCACCCGCACCCTCAGCACCTCGCACCCTCATCAACCCGCGCACTCCTTGTCTGCAGCCTCCTCATCCGCAACATCCTCATCCGCCCTGTCTGTCATCACCCCCGTGGTTCATGCACGTTGAGTAACCCCTGCGCAATTGCTCGGGGTCGCCAACGGGCATGAAAATAATGCGCCGAGTGACACGCTTGGCGACTCGTTTCTCGCTGGTTGAGTTTATGCTCAACCTGTGTTTTTGACGTGGCGCGAGTATATGTCGAGATTTGTTGAGATTAGTGTTGGCCAGGTGTTGGCATACAATAAGGTGCGGCTAATCATGACTATTCAATGACTATTAACAGGAATAGCTCGATTTTCGAGATTAGTACTAATTTATGACATATTGTCTATAGAATACCCCGGAGGGCTTTTCCTGATGGGATCGTCCCAAAGGAGGTTGGCCTTGTCGACCAGAGTACGCTTGAGACTCGTGTTCTCCGCTTTATAGAACTCGAGGTCACGGCAGGCGTTCGCGAGGCCGTAGGAGTCCGAAAAGACGAAGGAGCGCAAGACATCAGAATTTTTCCCCTCAGTTGGCAGTAACCTGCAATCATGAAAGCCTAGAAAGGAGGATGTAAGTAGTCCGCTATGGCATCTTGCGTTCCGACTCCGCAGGCCCGTTTTGCAATACGTGCAAGGAATAAAGGGGTAGAGCTTGAGTGATCATGGTTGGAAACAGAGATTATATTAACCTAGGCCTGACCTTGCCTGATCTTCCACGATGTTAAAATATATATATACCAAAACTCAATGAATAATATACAGTGACTAGTAAACCTGTGTGTAAGTACTCTCATCCCCGACTACTTAGCTAGCCATTTGTTGAAGAGCTTCGGGCAACGCGGCCTATGCGCGAACCAGTTGTTAAGGTAGTACTCGTGCCTCACGTCCAGCGTCTTATACTCTTTTGGGAACCCGCAACTCCATACGCGAAAACGGCATGTTTGTAGTTGTTAGCATCAGATGTTTCCGCCCCGATCTGAGCAAAAACCTGGTTCCCATTTTACATCGCGTGTTCCGACAGCTTCCTTCCACGAAATGCCCTGCTGTTTGTTTTCTCGCAACTTACTAGTGTATACAATGACTTCTTGGCAGCAGAATTCACAGATATTCTCATTTAGTCTAACACAATGCTCGAACATTCAGTGTGTTTTTCAGTGAAATTCAACCAGTCGCAATGGTTACAAGCTATAATGCAGCCATTCCACTGCCCTCTGACTAGTGTATTACAGACATATAACTGCAAGTCTTGGCCTCACCAAGTTTTGTGGTGATTGGTGGTCTGCATCGTTGGCTAGACATACCTCGACGCGTCAATTTGATCTTGACCGACGGGCACAGGTATTTTACCGTGTAGCTGGACGTGTGGCCGTGTGGCCGTGGCCGTGTAGGACGTGTGCAGGGCCGTGTTGGCCGTGTGGAAGGGACAGTCAGTGGCTGTGTGGACGTGTAGACATCACTCGTAACGCCGTGACCATAGAGCAGTAACACCGTGACGTCGAGGGATAACGGTGTGACGGGGAGTAGCTCTCGGGAGGTCTCTGTGTCTTCGTAGGTTGGAGAAACACAGTTGCGAGGGCGCCGTCTTATCGGAACCAGCCGAACTGCCGTTCCATACGTAAATAGCGGCGTTAAGTCGTTCGACGCGACTTGAAGTCAATCACCACCTTCCGCAGCTTGTCCAACGAACCAATCTTCCTGTAACCGGCAACTCCTCTGCTTCGAAATCTGTTTAGATCTGGTCCTCCCAACTTAACTTGATCTAAATCTTCCTCGTGTGTGAATTGCCTACGACCCGTGTCTACAGCCAGCTCTCCTTCACCGCTCTGGTGATACTCTTGACGACGGGGCTTTACAGATCTCTCACAGCGACGTTTAGAGACAATAGACCTTCGCTCTTCTTTGCCACAACTGCTGCACGGTAAGTAGTGTTGTCACATCGCAGCGACTCTGACCCGCAGACGAAGAAGTACCGCACTTCAACGTCGAAATCAAAGTGTTTACTGAAGCGTGATCTCTGTGCTGATGAAGCTGAACGTATACACTCCGTACGTCTTCTCGCGACGCCATAATAAGGCGCCAGTCGCACAGGCCTGGAAAATCTGACGAAGCGGCACAAATCTACATAGTACATACGGCTATCCCAATGGAATTCTTGAACGGAGGTCTCCTCTGGCCCTCGTTGGTTCGCTGGAGGATCCCGGAGTTGGCGCATGATGTTCGATACGGAGGCATTTCTATCCTCGCTCAACAATGATTATGGACCCTTCACTGTTCTGGTAGCTTGATCTCACGCTCACGACTCGCATGCCAGATTCGCTTTGCGACGGTTCGTGACTTTTCTTAAGCTTAGTACTGAGGTTGTTGACCTCAGCGCTACGGATCGGTTAGGACTCGTCCTTGCGTACATTTGCTTCTACAAGGACTTGGAGCCGGAAGAGCCTATGCCGCGTACGAATGTGCTATACATCGCCTGCCTTCAGGTACATGAATCAGCTTCTAAAGATCTTCTCCTCTAACTAACACCGTACTACCGACTTTTGTTGTCCCGAGGACTACGACATGGTGGACTCCCGTGTGAGTTCCCCTTTGCGCGTTGCAATCTTGGCGTCCCTCGGTCAACCAGCCAAGAAGACTTCCACTGTCCACAGCTCGCATGACATGAGTACGGGAGGGCATCCGCCTCGTCCATCTGCTGTCTCGCCAGCTGCTTTAGTCCAACCTCCACTGGACCTACCGTGGCTTACGGTGAAGACCACGGAGAACCGTCTGTGAGTTTTCATTCTCTGCTGCTAGTAGGTTTTCTAACCGCTCTCAAACCAATGCCTAGCAGCGGCCAGACTCGTATGTATCAGATTCGGCGTCCCGCGTTGACTACGAGCTTGGTACCACCCAGAAATCTATCATCAAAAAGTATCGCTTTGATCTTTCCTCCCAACATTCAGCGCTTCCCGTCTGCGATTGGCAACTTGGTAAAAGTCTGCGCCGGAGATGCACTGACTCAGAAGCGTTCCAAAATCAAAAACTTGGTACGCCGTGTTCCTTTCAAGCATGTCTGCCTACGTCAAAGTCTCCTTTCGCTGTGCCATCCATCCTCGGCAAGCGAAAGGCAGGTCCTAACCCTGTAGACTGGCTCTTGACACAACATCGAGTCGCCAGGGTGGATACACTGGAAAGACACTGGATGAAGAGGAGAGGTTTAATCCTGTCGATGTTGATCTTGAGGCCATCCCAGCGAGAAAGTTCTACTAGAGTGCGCGAGAGTCAGAGTTACAGTATTCCCAATTTGTGCCTCATCGAGAGGACTTCCTTGCCCAAAGAAATTTCTACATTGTTCTATTGCTTATATACAGTACTTTATGTGAGTCCTAACCGTACCAGCGCGCAAAACGGCCTATCCCTGTTCATCACGTCCTTCCCAGTCAGCGGCTGAGGAGGCAGAATGGCCGTGTCACTGCTCTGTCACTCCATCGTCACGCCAAAGTAACGCTACCGTGTCGACCGTGTACCGTCCCTGGACGTGGCCCGTGTGGGCCGTGGAGCTTGGACGTGTGGCAGTGTGGCAGTGTGACCGTGGCCGTGTCTACCGTGTGGGCTACCGTGGACGTGTAAAAGGTGGCAGTGTTGCCGTGTTTGCTACCGTGTTGGACGTGTACACGGCCACTCTCACATATCCCGTTGAGTACTTCTGGCCTTATATCGCACGCTTACGGGCAGTACAACCACATAGACATACTATTAATCACTAATTACACGCTCTACATGAAGAAACATCTACCAGAAACGTCAAGTTGAGGGAGTTTTGGTGCCCGGCTGTGGGGACCCTGCCGTGTAGGACGTGTGGCAGTGCACGGCTACCGTGTCTACCGTTGGACGTGCACGGTAAATTCTACCTGCCGTTGACCGGTCAACGAACATTCGCCGCGCTATTGCATAAGAACGGTTCCAAGAAATTTCCTGTAACCATGTACAACACAATCCTGACATATGAAATATAATTGTCGTGCAGCTACAATGTGGATATCTTGTTGTCGTGGACCGCAGGAGAGGTGTATTCACGGTGACACAAATTTTCTATCGACGCGTGCGCGCTCCTTCCTTATCAAGTAAGATCGGGCAAAACTAATATGACAAACATGCCGTTTTCGCATATGGAGTTGCGGGTTCCAACTCTTGATGCAGGAGTGAGGTGGATCGTAGGTTGGGAACTACGTACTACTTCATGTCATGTGTCTGCCGGCGTTCCTGCAGGGACCGAGCCGTGTAATCCTTCCTTCCTTCCTTCCTTCCTTTGCATCCATAACACATAACCTTATTCCGATAGAGCGCCGCACTGTGATCGACAGCCGGATCTGTTTCCAGGAAATGTCTACGGCTAGTGGGTGTGCTTCGAAGGTCTGCGGGGAACGTAACGAGAGATGCAAGGAACTCCGCTTTGAGGGACACCTCGTCCGTAGGAGGCGACGGTAGGGAATGAAGGGCTTCGTTGTTTGCGACGGGGGTGTTCTGTGTTCGAGCCTTTTTCGGTGGAGGACTAGGAAAACATTAATTAACGAATCTGGGGAGAGAGACGGGACACGAACACTTCTTCTTCTTGCTCTTCCTCCTCTGAGTAATCTGCATCGCATTCACTTCCCTGATCCATGTGAATTTGGACGTTCTCTTTCTGATCAGACAGATCTTGAGTAATCTCGGAATGAAACTTCCTCTTGTGTCTGCAAGAGAATGAGTATCATCATAGGATTCAGATAGAATTGCATCGCACATACCGATCTTCAATGGGCTCCAAATAAGCGCCGCGCACGGGAGGCTCCATGAGGCAGTCAAGATCGTCCCAACTTCAAACAAGGGATTGAGAATGAGTGGAATGAGGGATAAAGAGGAGCGTACATGTCGTTAGCAGCAGGCGATACATGCCCAGCACTTGGAGGAACGTGGAGGTAGTGGGCGAAGCCGACGTGCTCGCTGAGAGTGTGCCACGTAGGTGTCTCGTACTGGCGCTCTTCCTCTTCCTTCAGAGGAAGAGGGTCTTCAAGACGCGGCAGAGTAGACCTAATTGCGGATTCCCTGAAGGTTGTTTGCATGGCTGAGCAGATGAAGACCACGACCAGCGCTCCCAGTATTTATATAAATTCCTCGCGCGCAGGTGGATTTCTTTGTCGTCGATTTTAGGACAGATGGTCCAAGTGCACAATGGTTCGGCGGGGGGCAATGTGGACTGCCAGGGTCAGCATGCATCGGTACTTGGAACATTGCACAAGTGGCTCAGAACTTTGGCTGCGACCAAATATTGACACAATGGTCAGGGTGCCATTGTATTTTATCGAACAGGATCGTAGGGCCTGCGTATACTAGCGGACAAAGAGTTAGCGACAGATGCAAGACGGTCCTAGCTGTAAGAAAGCTTGGCCGTGGACAACGCAGGAGGAAGGTAACCGCAGCTGTAGTATCATCATGGCTGAGTAGTTGAGTACAGTTCGACACCGCAAGAAAAGATTCGTCCACTTTTACTGGCATGAGATCAAGGTTGAATTCATTCAAGAGCCGTGCGATAGAGCGGAATCTGGGGTTCCTCGGGCAAGAAAAAACGAATACGGTGGGTTTCAGGAGAAAGCCGGTCCAAATTCCCACGGTACCGCTTGTCAATTTCCATCATCTTCCCAAAACTGGATAAGCGCTCGAGTGGCATCCTTGATCACATCTCTGGTTCGAAGCTCTGAAGTACAAAAATCTTTCCCTTATTGGCGAGGGACTGTCGCTTGTTCCCCGTATTCACGCCCGGTCACTGCGACTTTGCCTGCCTAACCAAAGGAACCGAAACCACTGGTTTTGCTCGCTTTTGCATCTTAAAACAATTTCTGGAAATGTAAGCCTCTTCAACTCATGCTACACTGGGCCTTTTTTGATTTATTTCTTCAAAGATGACGACCACATCCGTATCCGACCAGGCTCCAAATTTACCGCTGACCATCGAATCTTTCTTCCAATATACATCCCTTGGCCGTGCATTCACCATTCCCACTGCAGTTGATATCGAAGCACTAGCCACACGGATTGCCGTCGACGAATACAACGTCGACCAGATTTTGGATCCTGAGATCCGACGTCTCAGTTCTTTGCTGTCTGCACTCCAGGAACATCGCAGTCACGCAGCGAATGCCATCCAGAAGAACCGTGTCTACATCCTTCCCTCTCCTATTCGCAAGCTTCCACCCGAAATAATCCTTACAATCTTCCGCTACGCATGCGACACGTCTCGAATCAGAGATACCTTTGGCGAGAACACCTTCCTTACGCCGTTGCGGATCTCCCTAGTTTGCGCGCGATGGCGTGACCTCTGCCTTGTCACCCCAATGTTATGGTCATGCATATATGTGGGTCCTAAGGATGTCTTCCGTCCCCAGCCCGACCGCCCACTTGTCCCGCTTTATCTAGACAGATCGCGAGAGGCGGCTCTGTGCATAAAGCTGGAACACTGTGCGATTGCATCCCACATCTGCACAGCTAAAGATACTGTCGTCGCGCTGTTATTCGATAACTGCCGTCGATGGAAGTCCCTCTTCTGCAAACTGGCATTTCCGCGGCTCCTCCAATCTCTACGAAGTTTTTAGGACCCTCCTTGTGAGTGGGACACCTGCGTTGGAGAGACTGGTTGCTACCGACTGCGGTTCGCTTCCTTTACACGACATATTGTCCTCGTCGCTGAACCTCCGAGAGGTGTACCTCGACGACCACAGTGACAGTGTTCCTTTACCTTTAGAGCGGCTGAGGGTATTCGGGGGGCCAGCATCCTTCAAGGACCTCTTTCTTTCACGCAGCGGGGGCAGCTCAGAGATTCATTTCATCATGGACGATCGTCCTCCCCCTTCGTCCTTGGTACTATATACCCCATCACTGTCGGTGACGTATCTGACGCTGGACCCCAGTGTTTGGAGATCGTGTTACTGGACAACGTCCTTTTCCCAGTATCTGAAGAAAATTTCCTTACCACAGCTCCAAGATCTCACACTTGTCGGTCACGAACACTTGTTTTCGCGAGACCCTGATGATCCTGTCCTGGTGCTGCAGATAGCCAACCTTATCAATCGCTCGAAATGCACACTGACGGCCTTTCGACTCATCATGAACAGCAGTCCTCGCACGATTCGTGTACGAAACATCATCGCCAGTTCTGATGACCTTAACGCCCTGTTGGTTGTCACTCCCAAACTCCGGACACTCCATGTCATCGAGAGCGCTCCCATTCTCCTTGACCGGCGGTTCTTCAAGCGCTTGAATAAGCGCACATTTCTTCCTTGTCTTACAGATGTCAAATTTGTTTGGATGCCCCGTTGGTGCGCGCAGGCGGTTATCGAACCGCTTGTTCAGACACTTCTGGTGAAGTTTCTGGCCACCCGGGTGCTCCTTGCCGGTGGATCCCCAGGATCGAAGAACGCGGTGGCATCCTTATCATCTGTGGTTCTAGGGCTACGACTCGGCGCCGAGGCGCCTGAAGGCGTAGTGTGGTGTTTACAAAAGCTGCGTGAGGAGGGTGTCGATGCTTGGTTGTGGTAAATGGCTGCCGAACGTTTCATGTCACGACTGTCTACATGACATACATTTGTTCTATTGTGTGTGCACTAAATCTCTGCTACGTTACACGTAGGTCGATGACTAGTTATGTTACCACATCTACTTCAAGTCTCAATTAAAATAAGAGCACCGAGAAATACTCCCCGACTTCAAGGTAATGTGGAATTGTGAATTCTGGAGCAGAGCTTAACAACTCGTACAGCCTACGCGCTTGTGTATTTCGAGATACGGAGTACGAAAAGCCTCAAACAGAGGGTATTATTTACGCTTGAATTGCACGTTAAGTTTTTGGTTGACGAACAGCTAATAGTATGTCTAGACGTTTCTGCTCGTGCCATTCGTTTATAAAGAAACGTTATACCTAGTATTCGAACGCTACAAGTGGTTCGTATTATGAAAAGTCTGCTAATTACACCGCTTAAGCTTCGACTTCCTCCTGATTCGCTCTTTCAACTTCTCCATCATATTCAAGATATACTACCGAGACCGCAGCGCAGACCTGATCCCATCTCAGTGCTGCCTCTGGGTCCTCTGGGGTGTTTGTGTCATCATCGTTTCGCCATTCCAACGGCGCACGTACTTCTTCCAGCTTGAAGCCTGACTGCTACGAGTCAAAAGGTCAGCATCTTTCGAATGCGTCAAGCCTAGCCCAGTGACTGACCGTACTCGAAGCACGCCAAATGACCATGCTGTCAAAGGCCTTGCTAACATCTTCATACGGAGAACTTGGCGGCCAGAAGATCCAAGATCGATGAACATCCAGGACGCGAAGCCGGGGCAGTAATGGAGCATTAGTCCCAATACATGATGGGGTGAGGCTCCGTACAAGGCCTTCTGCCAGCAGGCCCCACGAGATCTGAAGTTCCTCCACACCGCCCATGATGGATAGAAACGCAATCAACTCCTTGTCTAGCTTCACGAGATTGGCGCAAACATGCAAGGAATCCACGTGGGAAAAGTCGGGATGGACACTGGGAAACACCGGCACACCAATGCAAGGTAGGTAGTGCAAATGAAGCCGTTTAAGGGAAGACATGCTGAGTGATGCCAGGAATTGATCTATGACAGCCAATGCCGGCGAGTTATTGATGCGAATTTGGAGATCCGTTAAGCGAGGCAGGACGACGATATCCGGTGCAGTAATCGCAAACTCGCTGCTCAACGTCACTACGAGAGACTGTAGGGAAGCTATCTGTCCTAGCGCTTTTGAGCAGAGATCCTGAAATGCGTGGAAGTCACATTGATAAAAAACAATGCGATTCCAAGGCAGGTGCACCATGCCATAGAGTTCATCTGTAGCAGAAATGAGCCTGCTCAGCCTCGGGAGAGATGAAAGCGTGGTAATTTGAGGGCCTTGCTCCTCGTCATCGTCAACAAACCACAGCCCGGTCCTGACAGTTTCGAGGAGAGGAAAAGTACAACCGGCAAAAAGACGAAGGATTGGCAATGGACAATCGAAGACGACAGTTTCCCATCGCAACGTCGTGGCCTCGATGACGAATGTCAAAGGATGATTGCACAACTGACGCGTCTCGTTGGCTATCAACTCCACGGAAAGAGATAATCTTTCAGAACGCTCCATGTAAAGAGTTGCGAGGTAGATGACCCAACGGAGGGGCCTGTTTTCGTATAGCGCAAAATTGAATGATGGGGAGGACCAAAGGGAAGGAGAAGAGAGGACGAGATTGCGCCACCGCTGGCACACGTAGGACAGATTCCAGGGGGCGCGCTCAGTCGACAAAGAATCCTTCTCATCTCTACTCTCCCAGAAGTGAGTGTTAGCGCATTGGGCGAAAATCATCGAAAGGATTTCGTTCGGGATAGACCGGATGGGATGCGAAATTTTTTTGGCATTCTGAAGAACGCTGTCGACCTCGATGATGCGCTTCTCGAGGGCCGCAACGGCGCTTTTGGCCTTACAGAGCATTTCATTGTAATCAGAGAGGCTGGTCTCAGCGTCAAAGATGATAGAACGCAGCTCGTCGCTTTCACAGCTGTTTGGAGGCGTGTTGACTGTCGCCAGATATTAGAACCGGTCCAACGAGGGCATAATGAGAGGTGGGAGGGGGAAGATACAAGACGAGCTATCATCGTCGGCCATGAGTGGCTGCTGGCAATGTCTGGTCGATGTTAGCGATCAAACATCAACAACATGTGTGCGTCGCGTACGTTGAGGCTCACGACCTTGCGAGAGCAAGGAATAACGAGTTTGAATGTTGTATAGATGCAGGATTGTTAATTGCGACAGAGAACGCGTCGCTATCAAGGCGACACCAAGAAGACGATGGAGGCAAGAACAGGAAAAAGTGCATGTCACGTGCTTCCGCTTCGCCGTCCTTAGTACGAAGGCATGTATCAAATCTCCTCTCGCTCCAAATCCTAGTTCTCGAAGATCTGCTAGAAACCGGAAAGGACAATTTTTCGAGAGAATAAGTAAAAGTAGGTGGGGCATGATACTGTAACACTGGTAGATAGGTAGATGACTGTCATCGGTCCTATTGAGGCATAACTAGAGTTGGTCCAAAGGCCCGTGGTCCAGCCCTACATTTTGTATGTTCGTGTCCACGTCTAGCCGCCACTTGGATTCGAGCTACTATCACAACAAAACCGCAGCAACCAGCCCTCCAACGCCCATTGCCATCAACGGCGCCTGCACATACTGCGCCGCATTGGTCGTGGTAGCGGTAGCCGATGTACCGGTCACTGTAGCGCTTGCGCCAGTGATAGAAGAAAGCCGACTAGAGAGCGAACTGGATCTCGAGCTCAATTGAGAGGACACCGAGCTGGCGCCAGAGCTGATCTCTGAGGACAAGCTCGATAAGATGGAGGACAGGGTGGAACCTGTTGTCTCACTGTCTTGCTCATCAGTTAAGAGTCGCAGTACGTAGCAAGTGAGACTCACGTTGGAACCGCCCCCGAAGAAATCTCCGAAGAAATCGAGGAGAAGATAGACGAAAGTTGAGAAGTCACATCAGTGGACTCCTGGGCAGTGGCGGCAAGCGCCATAGCGAAGGCAACGGTTACAATGGTGAATCGCATGATGGTCGTGCTTGTGGTTTTGGTTCGGCGGTGGTTCAACAGCAGCATCCGGCCTTATAAGGAGAGGTTGAGAAACATGACGTCAAGTATGCGGAACGGGAACGCGGAAGACTAGCTCACACGTCATGGACGCCACGGATGTCTGAGCGCGCACGGTCATGGGAGTTAGGTTTGAATACACAGGAAAAAGGTACCATTGATGCGGTTCACCACTTGTCCATCCAATGCAGCACAAGAATAGACTCTCAAACGTGGATGAACACGCTCGAGAAGGACAGTAAACGATGCTTCCTCGTGTGGATTCGGAAGGAAGGACGGAGTACACGGTTCGTCTCAGCAGGTCAGACAGACAGAAAGTGCGGAAGCATTGAATCACCTCTACCAGTTCTCAATGGCATTTCGGAGACAAGATGTTGCCAAGTGAAAAGTGTGGCGGCTCCAATCGGCTAGCATATTACTGTTGCTTGCTCAGATCACCATCGAGATCTCGTCCGAGCGCGTAGATACGCTTTGTGACTATTTCCGCCCGCAAACCAGCAATGTTTTCGAGTCGGTAAAACGCCGTTCAAGAATCACATTGACTGCCATCAGACGATGGCTTGCGCAGCCGATTGTGAGAGGTTGAAATTGAAACTTCCGCTGACTGCGCTGCCGCCGGAAGTGAGGATGGCAGAGGCTGAGCGGGACAAGAGTGGTTCGGACTCGGACAGGTTCAAATAATGCAGACGAAATAATGGCCAAGTTGGAAGATATTTAATTAGACGCGGAGTTAACTTGCGGTGGAGTAGTCTACTAAACGCCCGTTAGCTCGCACGTAGTAAGGAGAGTCATGACAACACATACCAGAGGATGACGAAGAGACTCTATGTATCTAAAGGAGCGGATCTACAAGGCAACAAGACGACCTAGGGCGTCGAATAGTATCGTAATCTATGGAGCGAACGAAAGCAGGATGATAGCAAGCGCGACCTTGAGCGCGACAGTCAATAACAGAGTGATGGGATTGAGGGTGTGTCATGCTCTGGGAGCGCATTCCTCCCAGAATTCCGTAGTCTGTCCATATTGGGGCTATCATGATTGTCAGCCGAGAAAAATCGATGATACGCAGGCACAATCCCGACCTTGTTATTAGCGCTGGCCACGTCTAAACCGAGCCGTTAGCGCAGAACGCTATTATCAAAAGGATGAGCATAACTCACGGTCTTTGCGGGATTTGAAGTACATGTTCAAGTCGCGCCCCGAGGGATCTTTCACTGACACGAGGCAAAACTGCCCGGGGAGGAACCGCGTCCCGATGATCCACGCGTTTACGAGTACGGAGGCGATGGGTGTAGACATCGCTCTAGATCCTAGTAGGCAACGGATTTCGTAGTACTCGAAGTTAAGCGCAGGAGGTTGGGAAGATGGGAAGTCGGAAAGACGGAGAGCGGTAGATGCTACATCCCCACACGTCGCTAGTTTTGTGAGTCATGAGAACCATGAATGCTACGTCACGCATCTCAGGTCCACCACGTTTCCAGCCTGATTGGCGGAGATAACATCGTAGGGCAGCGAGATGAACTGGAAGGCGGGTAGATGTCGAAATGCAGGCAATGGCTTGTTGTGGGCATATCGAAATGAAATCGCGTAGACGTAAAATACTTGGAATCGACAAGAGAAGCCCCACTAGTAGAGCTTGAGGGATATATGCCATAGAGACCGAAACCGTAAGATCCGGTAGAAACGAAGATGATGGAAGAAGACAGAAAGATTCAGAATAAGCTGGAACATGAGGGCCGGTGTGAAAGTCAAAAACGACTTGTGTCATTACTCTATCGGATATGGTGTAACGGCTAACATTAGCGCCTCTCACGCGCTAGCTCGGGGTTCGATTCCCCGTATCCGAAATTGACTATGATGCCTTTCTCGCTTTTTTGCTTTCTCTAACTTCAACACAAAGGCTAAAGCGGATTGATCATTGAGCATTGATTGAACAAGACCACCATGTACGTTGCAGTTGAAATGTTGAATTTTGGTTGATGTTAGGCCGCTGCTGTACAGCCATCCTAAGATTTTCTCGTTGTTACAGCATCATCGAAGGAAACAAGGACGATCAGTACGCGCGTACGCCACGCTAGACTTTTGAACCACGTGCGCCACGCTTGAGCTTTTGAATTTATGACATTCCAGGAGTCATATATGACGGCCAATGAGAGTTATACTAGGCGGCACAACTACGGGAGCGGCTATCGGTGAACCATCTTTACACTCCGACTACTAGCCCCGAAGCCTTCATCAATTGACAAGCATCTTTCCAAGTCTTTCTCTCTCTAAACACTCTCGACGATGATTGTAGCTCTCAATCTCACTGGTTTGCTACTACTGCTGGCCCAAACCGCTTTCGGTTACATACCCTCTTTGCCGACAAACGACACTACCGGCCTTCCTACTAGCGATAATGCCACAGCGACACTGCGTTGGTATCTAGATGGGTATGTCGTTTGCATTGTATACTAGGAGATGACGCTGACAAAATGGCCCATGCAGAGTGTATATGGATAACGTCCGACAAGTCCTTCAGGCTTCCGAATTAGACACCCAAGGCGTGCTCATGCACTTCTCGGAAACGATGACCAACGGCGAGACGACACCGACGTCTAGTAAGTCTGAAATGCTTCTTTTTAGTGGAGGTATGAGGCTGAGTGTAGGATGCAGGTGAGGCGCCCTGGATTGCTCTGGTGTCCTGCGACTTCAATGTGTCCAGTTTCAACCCAGCGGTCGATATAATCACCCTCGCGGCAGATCATGGTGCGGTCGGTGTGGTGAGTCGTTACATCTTCGCGTGGTAGACTCATTCTGACGTACAATAGATTCTGTACTCGTTATTCTCCTCTACCTGCGTCCTCGATACCGATTCGTCCCAGTTTGGTCACCCACTTAATGTATTCTCTCCCTGGACCGTCCAGACCTCGAAGCTTATCGACCTCCAATTCGCCTCAGCGTCCACTACTAGATTGGAGACAGGTAAATAATGTACTTGGCAGAACGCTGAATCTTTTCGTGTTGACTTGCGCGTAGTCTCCGATTACAATGCGACATGGCTCAACGAGTTCGGGTCCGTCGTACAAGCGAGTGTGGAAAGGGACAGTCCAACGGGCGAAGGGTTTCTCTTAACAAAGCTTGAAAGAAATGTCAAAAATTCGAGTGTTGAAGGAGAAGGTAGTGGGAACTCTACGACCACTGAGAACGGTGGAAATTCGACGACCGCCACGGACAGCGGCGGAGGCTCGACTACCACTGCGGATAGCGGCGGGAACTCTACTTCGGGAAATGCGAATGGGACGGCTGTAAATGAAAGCGGAGACACCGATGGCGTTCTAGCAACTCCTCGCGCATACACATTGTACGTTGATGATTGTTTTCCTTCTTCTCGTTTCAAGAACTGATCTTTCTCTCGATTTTAGGATTTTGACATTATACCCAGTGATACTCGCACTGGCCGTGTTCTGCCAGTGGCCTGTGTTGTGATGTAACAACCATTCTTTGAGTGTAATTGTGACTTGGAGTCTTGGACCTTGCACAGCTCACGAGTAACGAAATGAACGCTCGAGCTATCAATATGTATCCTGCGCCTGATAACTTTGAGCACGTAGACAGTACTATTCCTTTTATTGTGCTGCGTATCATCCAGAATGTTCTCGTTTCTCCTATCTCCGTTTTGGGTCTATTTTGGGACCGTGGGTGAAACGCGTTCGGGACCGCGCCGTGCCTGATCGACTCCTTTCATCCTGCCATTGTCACTGTGTTTGCTACCTTTGCGCTTGGACCTGCTCCTTTCGATTCCTCTAGTGGTCTTTTCGCGCTATATAAAGCAGAATTTCGCTGCTGGGCCACCGCATCATCAACCACCTCCCCCCAAATTGACTAAGTCGCCAGTCTCAATACACGGCAATGGAAGCGCGTCGCAAATCCGTGATGCTGAATCCCGACTTGTTTCCCCCCGAGGCTTTGAAGGTTCAGCGTCCCTCCGCGGACGTGTATGGACCCGTCAAGACAGTCGGCGTCGGCCATCTGTGGGAGAATCGGTATGTCTTTTAATTGTTTTGATATAAGTCGCGTGTTCACAACACTTCAATATTAGCAAAGGCGCCTGTGCCGCAGGCGTCCACCGCAAAACCCAGGCTGGAATATCCCCTGGGCCACATGGCGCGTACAGCATCTGTCTGTCTGGCCGCTACGACGACGAAGATCACGGTGATAGAATTGTCTACACTGGTACGGGCGGTCAGGCAGACGACTTTGGGAAACCCACAGGGCATCCCACAGAGGACCAGTCGGAGGACGATCCGATGAATCTGAGTTTGATTGTGAGTCGTTTTTGTTTTGTAAACCAAGTATGTTCTTAACCCTATTGCAGATGTCTATCGCGACAGCAAAGCCTGTGCGCGTCTTGCGTGGGCCCGACGCACACAGCGACTTTGCGCCCAAGGTGGGGTACCGATATGACGGGCTCTATTTCGTAAGGAATTGGTGGACGGAGTCGAGCAAGCCGCACCCGGTGACGAAGAAGAGCTGTATCTTGCTCAAATTTGAGCTGGAGGTGAGCAGAGCACGTTTACTCGGTTTTCGAGGTGAATATTTAACGACTGTTCTCAACAGCGTCTCCCTGGACAGCCGCCTCTTGCGCGCCGAACAGTTCGGCGCGGTCAGTAGATTTACTCAAGATCCCTCGTCCGTCATTATCACCCTTTCCGTACAAGTCATTACCATTGTCTGCTGTCCACTATGTTAGTTACGCTTTCACATCTACCGTTGTATATTATGTATCCAATACCCATCATCAGTAAATCATCTTCTGAACGCTGAGGGCTTTCAAGTACCCTCAGCTCATGTCGAGGCACGACAACTCTCGTACGATTAGTTATTGTACAATAACTAAAATTGGTCGTAATAACTTAAAATGGCGTGTAATTCGACGGAGTAGACTCACCGATAGCTACAGATGTCAAAACTGGGAATACATAACTGAAATTGGCAGTCCCGCAGCGCCGCCGCTTCTGGTAGGGGGTGTGTACGATTGGGGCGCATCAGCGCGCCTCTCTCTGACTTGCAGCTTGCAGCCGCGTGCGCGGCATAGTCCTCTGTCCGGTTAAGTTGGAGGTTTGGGCCGTCCGTGGACCACAAAGTACGTTAGCAGAGGGCATCTGCACGGTTTGCAATAGTCTACATGAAGGAGACTTAGCTAGCTAGGTCGCGCCCACCGAAGGAGCGGGACCGGGGACCTGTCCTATTTTGGAAACATGCCTGGGCGGGCAGGGGCGGTCACGGTGCCGCGTCGGGCTGTCTCGCCAACTTCAGTTATTGGCCCCATCACTGCCAGAATTAGTTATTACACTATAACTAATCATACGAGAGTTGTATATACTGGCTCATGGCCCTCAAGGCTTGTGAAAATACGGTATTGGCAACAGACTGATAGTAGTACAATGATAAACAGATATGCTGTAGATGTCTAATGATAATACAAGTAATCTACTCCGACTCCGACTGGTATTCGAAAAAATAGGGATGCTTCAACGCCCTCTTTGCAGAAATGCGCTTGATGGGGTTGTACTCAAGAAGACGCTGTCGATATGGCATCAGCTCAACTCTTATCGCACTATTAAGAGTTACTAACATGTAGTAGATCCACTCCATCTGAACACAGGCGTGGTACAACTCGTGTAATATCCGCGGCGCCCCAGTGCGGGAACGTGGCCTTGTAGTCTGGTAACGTCTCAATCCCCGGCCATATTTCCGAGTCTGGGGTGCCCATGATCCTGCGGTGGTCTTCGTTAATCAAAGGAAGAAATGTAGAAGACAAGATGGATGCGTACCGGAAGATCTTGAAAATCTGGTCAATCTCCGAGTCCCCAGGAAAGAGGGGCATCCCATGGGCGGCCATCTCTGCGAAGATGGTGCCGACGCTCCAGAGGTCGACCGCAGGGGAGTAGTGTCGTGAACCCAAGAGGATTTCGGGTGGGCGGTACCAGAGGGTTATTACCTGGACATCATGGTTAGCCAAGCCTAAGAGAATAGAAGAGTTCGTACCTCGTGCGTATACGCCCTCATGGGCACACCGAAAGCTCTTGCCAGTCCAAAGTCAGCTAGCTTCAAGTTATTGTGTCGGTCGATCAGGAGGTTCTGAGGCTTCAGGTCGCGATGGAGGATGCGGCGCGAGTGGCAGAACAGCAGACCGAGGATCATATGGTGGTTGAACCGCTGGAAACGTGTTAACACGGTGGAGAAAGGATGTAAAGGAATGCACTTTGGTCATGCTCATCGTGATGGGCGTTCTGTTCTTGTTCGCCCTGTCGATGTATTTCTTCAGGTCCATGTCCAAGTATTCACATACGAGGTAAAGTTTCTGGTCCAAGTGGACAATGTCGAGTAGCCTGCGATTTGGGCGTCAGCACACGGCGATGATTCGACGTAAACGAGAGAAAGACTCACCCGACAACATTCCGCCCTTTGGCTCTCCCCAACTCTTTCAACAAACTGATCTCCCGTATAGCCGTGCTCGGCACACCCTCGTCCTCGCACTCCAATCGTATCTTCTTCATCGCCACTATGGTATTCGTCATTTCGTCGCGCGCCTTGTACACCACACCATATGTGCCTTCCCCGATCTTTTCGATACGAGAGTACCTAAACGTCCACATAAGCCTTGCTTAGTGGCTCGACACAAGAAGACATACCTATTCGCAACGAGGAGTTCCCCCGCCGCCTGCTTTCCAGTGGCTTGCGGACCCTCGGCCGTCTCCACGATAGTCGACATATTCAAACTAACATGCGCCATCGCCGTCGACATGTTAGTAGCACCGTTCGACATCGAGGACGTCGACGCCTTATGCGAGAGCATCGAAGTGTTGGCAGAAGAAGCTTTCGGCACAAGGATTCCAGAGGTATTAGACGACATCCTCACTGGCACAAACGGTTTGCGAGACAGATCGCGGTGGGAGTTCTCTGCCATGACTGAGGTAGAGCAGAAGGGGGTCGGAGCTGAGTGTTATAGCAAGAGCAATGAACAATGGGCAGTGGCCATCTCGTGGCCATGTCGAGTGAACAAAGGAAGCTCGATCAAACACCTGGTAGTCATCGTCACAAAGGCGTCTCCATTCCGATTGGTGTTATGTGGCTTAATTAACCGGACGGCGGCGATCCGCGCGAACGTTATATCCACAGGCATAGACATAGAATTAGGAGAGTGAGCGATGCCGGTTCGTTCATACATCTCACGAGGTTTGCTGCTTATGAAGCAATCTGTTTCTTCGGCTCGACTTCAAATCAGAAACTCGTCGCCCTCAGCGGGCCAGGCTCCAGGCTCCAGCGGCGCGGCGCGAAAATTCAACGCGACTCGCATAGGAGCAAAACTTTCGGATACGGGGAATCGAACCCCGAGCTAGCGCGACTTCAGTGAGAGGCGCTAATGTTAGCCGTTACACCATATCCGATAATGCAATTTGGATGATTACACTTCAGGATGTGTTGAACGTAGCCTCCTGGGCAGGAACCTTGAGCTCGAGAATCATCACGATGTGCTCGACGAAGCATCGGAAGATTCGGAACGGCGGTGTAGTATGTGCACTGCACAGCTCGGGAGAAGTGTAGCAGTACCTGAACCCTCCTGGACCTAACCCTGCCTTTGGCTCCAATGTTGAAGACGTTGACGTCGACGGTAGGCTGTCCATTGTACGATATGACTGTAGTTTCCCCAATGGATGTCGATCTACTGATGCACGTTCCGCTATCCTCTCCGTGTGTCTCTGACCTCAACACAGATTCTCGTAAGTAACGAACGAGCAGGACCGCTTTGAGCCCGAGTGCTTATCTGTGCCTTGTGGGGATAATTCTTCTATAATCTATTGGGTCATAAAGCCGACCAGGGCTGATACTGATAGATTTTAAACTCCTTCACTGATTACCCGCCGCTTCCGGCGGCCTTCGTCGCTTACTCTCAGGTTCCTCTCAACGCGAAGCCCGACTGCAAGCGTGTTTCTTTCCTTGCATAGTCCCAATGCGATGGTTGGCAGCGATGATCTGGCAGACCAGGTCCAGAATCTCTACGCCTCGAGATATCTCAGCAGTACGTCCCATCTTGGTTACCAGTATGCGCGTTGCTAACAGGTCGGATAGTCGCAGGCTTAGTGGTATGTCTTTGAGTATGTGCGCCCGCTGCCAATTTAACTTGAGCAGCTCATGCTGTATGACCATTCCTTGACGTTCGCGGACGAAGTACGTTTCATTTGGAAGGCGCCGTCAAGTACTCCGAAATGGCTCTTTCTCGGAATGAGATACAGCGTGCCTGTTTTCGTTATTGTCCACCTCGTTCGTAAGTCTGGCGATGCAAAGGCTGTAGCCGAAACCTGAACGCACTTGTGGAATAGAAATGGGCGGCATGGCGAATCTGTCTTCAGGAGTGCGTTACCTGCTCACGTTGCTTTCTACGAATTAACTGTCAACAGTTGTAAGATCTTTGCTCGACTGCCCGTAAAACCATGCTTATGGCGTGCAAACGAAGCTGCAAGACGTGGTTCGATATCGCCGTGTGTACATCCCTTTGCCGCCATACCTTCGCTCAACCATCTTCTAGACTTTGGTCGGTATCGTAACCATCGCTGCAGGAAACTGTGAGTACTTCCCCCTCCTTCCGCCAAACTTAACAGCTCAATTCTCATTAGTTCTTGTGCTCCTTCACCTGTGGAACCTCTGGGATCGAAATGTCCGCCTCATTACATGGACCCTCATCTTGTTTGTCGCAACACAGATGGCTAATTTTGCTTGCGGAATAAAGGTTGTCGTTTCATTGACCCGTGAGTTTCGTCTATATCATTGTCGCCGACGGCTGATTTCGGGGCAGATTCTGTGTTATGGGTACCGAGTCTTCGTGTATGTGTTTTAACGAGCAGAAGCGACGTCGGTATTCTTTGGGCCCCAGGTGTCAGCACATATTCTGTTATACATTGTCGGCATTCATTGATGCCTCCCTTACAGGTCCTCTTTGAGGTTGTCATATTTATTATGGTTGTATGGAATGCTTTGTATCAGCCACGAAAGGAACAGGCAATGTCCATACTCTATCGAGATGGCGTCTTTTATTTCGTGGTACGCCTCATCTTTATCTGTCGCAGAGTCTTGTATACTTAGGATGACATGAAACGCCCAGGTCCTTCTTCGTAAGACCGCTTTCTCTTTCTGTTTCATCCTAGTTGACGTTGACTCGCGCAGTTCTCCGGATGCTAAATCTATTGATCGCCTTCATTGCACCGGTGAGCTTATTCCCCGTTTCACTCGCATCTCGGAGACTGAACAAGAAACAGTTATCACTCATCTATCTCGGAGTCTTGTGAGTTTTTAACATGCGCCCATCTCAGAAGGAATAACTCGCCTTTTCTCAGTTTCGTATGGTGCACGACAACCCTGGCCGTAACGCGCTTGATTCTGAATCTACGGCACATGGCCGAACAGTCAAAGTTTCGCAAGATGGACGACCAAATACGAAATCGCATGATAGAGGTGAACGAACGCCGAGAACCCCCATAACATGAACCGCGATTCCGTGTACCTTTCTGCATAGGTGTAGATTGGATTTCTGTACAATGCATGCTAATCTACTCAATGTTCAAGTCATGACGGCTGAGGTTTCCCGAATCGAACGAGTGTCTTCCTTGCGTGCCATCCATGCTCGCAGCATGTGCTCAACCACACAAGCGCACCGCCTTGCAGCATGGGGGTCCGGAAAGTCCTTTTCCGATAACAAATTGACCGTTTTTTCGAGCAGCTGCTGAGCCCAACCGGATACAGTGATTCCCAGATAGTCCATCATGTATACGTTGAACTCGACGATAACGCCGGCAGCAAAAGCGATCCATGTGAACATCACATCGGGGCCTGCCACAAGGGAAGAGCTGTCGGATTGGAGGAGGTTGGTCAGCAACGCCTCTGCGGATCGGTTAGCGTCAGAGCCCCAGATACGTATGACATCTAGTCCGCGTGGCTTGATATCCTTGAACCACACGGGACTGTCGTGATCTGGAGATGCAGCGCGCGCAATTCGAACTACGTGATCAATGACCAGCAGACGACAGGACAGGAGGGTACAAGAGAAGAGGTGGTACCATAACTTATCCTGTTCGCTGGCGACTGTAAAAAGGGTCGGTACGAACCACTCAATAGCAGAAGGAAAGCTAACCGGAGAACGGTGTAATCACTTTTGAAATTCCATCGAATGCAGCTAAACATGATGAAGTGGCGGAGAACCAGGTCTCCAAGTCGGAAACGTTAGCGAGCTCAATGGCCAGTCCGAGCTCTGCGGACGCGAGGATCTCGGTCATGATCCGCATTGGAAGGTGGCGGCCATCCGCACCAGTGATATGCGTCAGAGTCTTGACGTCGTTGTTAGAGCGCCGCGATAGAGGCGGTCGGCCGCTACCAAGGCACAACCTACCAAGCACTTTTGAACGTATTCTCAAAAAAAAAACATTTTGCCTACATGGATTCGATGTTTATTAGAGCCAGCCACTAGATGCCATTGTGAACAGTCGTTTTGAAATCGTCAACGAGCCGACTCACCAATTGAGCTTGTTCCAGCAGCTCCGTATCATCATCAACGTGTGTAGAGGGCTCTGGCGGACGGAGGGAGGGCACAATGGAAGGCTCTCTCGCTTTAATTCGGGAAGAAGCCTTATGATAGCGGAGATTCATCCCAATGGTAATCGCAACACTGGCGAGTGCTCTACCATCACCAACGCGACCTTCAGATATCGGAGACCACATCGACAAAATTGCGAGGCCTTGCACAGTTTCCAGCGACTGGTAGTGTCCGGGATTCAGAACGACGTTCGAAATGTATTTGCCAATGAGATGGACAAGTCGAGGGGAAACAATTCGCGCCCGCGCTGGTGTCAGGTGCCTACAAGTGATTGTACAACACGCCAAATCGAGAAAGGTACCAGATCGCAACGCAAAATTGAGCCATGGCGCGTATTTGGTGTAGAATCTATACGAACCCCGTCAGGATATATCACCAATAGAAGGCAAATGATGCGGACATTAGAAGCAGTTCATCGATTTCACTTGGATGAAGGATTTGTTGAAGTGTTTCTGGTCCGTACGAGAGCTCTTCAACGATGCTGAATGCCTCTGGTGGGTTCAAAAGCTGCCTGAATATGGCTAGGGGAGCCGACCAGTCGAAATGCCACGGGAGAAAGGACCATGCTCGAGCGGATTGATTGGGGGTGATTGTTAATGTAAGAGGAACATCCACCTCCAACAAACGCGGTGTTACAAAGTAACCTAATTGAGTAAGAATGAATTCGCAGCTTGACTTTCTGGAGGGTTGCCTTACTTTGATCCAGTGAGCAGGGCGTCTTTAGAGTTTTGCAGCGATGACAACTGAGGTCCAGGACGGTGAGAACTTCACATCGTGCTTTAACTTGCCTGCATGCGACACAAGAGCGTTTACGGCGTTGAACTGTACCCTTTAATTTGTCATTGGTTTTGTTCATGGTGGTCGAAGGAAGAGGATGACTTGCTTACGAAACCAAGATCCGCAACTTGAGCGCTGAAACTCCTGTCATAAAAACTTTGGCAACTATGCTATGAGCTATGATACTAGCTATGATGAAGAGGTGATGATTGAAGTTACCGGAAAGCGAGAGTCTTCGATGTGTCTACGATTTGACTTCTGCTACATCGGTATTTTACTGTCTAGGCGATAGTATAGCCCGACGGGCGTCGCAATCTGGGGGATCGTGCGCGACCGAAAGTCCCCGAGGGAAGGGTGCCGTGGCTATCCTCTTCGGCTTACTTTAGACGGGTAGGAAGGAGGGATGCAACAACAAGGGCGACAAACACCGACGCCATCAAGACGTAGTAGACGAGAAACCCGTTCAAGAGCTGATGTTTCAGCGATGCGGAATAGAGCGAGTTGGCCGCTGCTGGGCCGATTGTCCGGAAGATGCTCACGACCATTTGGCATAGGCCATTAGTTGCTCCAAGGGAAGCACGGTTCGGCGAGGCAGCAGCGATGTAGATGAACACAGCGCCTGACGAACGATCAGTGAAATGGAAGGAGGGCATTGCGTGTATAGCTTACCGTATGACAGACTGAGCACGATCGAAGATGCCACTTGGAAGGCTAAGACGCCCCACACCAAGGACGACCTCCCTTGAGTCCTAATCAGCGCAGTCATAATAGGATAACAAGCGAAGGCGGGCAGAGCCGACGCAATTCCAACTGTGAAGGTCGTTTTTGTACCCCACAGTCTGTCGAGCCTCGCGAAAACGAAGAACTGGAAAAGGGCATTCAAGACGCCGTACATGGACAGGATCTTCCCTATGGCTGACGTGGATAACCCGAGACCTCCCAGCTCCATCGGTGTCGACATGAACACGGGCTGTATGGCACGGAAAGTGATCTCGAGAAGAGAAAGCATGGCGTAATTTCCACCGGCGATGATGACCTGGTGGATAAAAAGCGAACGAAGAGGCAGAGGCTTCTGTCCGTCCTCGTCGTCCGACAGTTCGGAGGTAACGATTGTAGTTTGAGATTTAGCGCATGTGTGGTCTGTAACGAGAGAGCGTAAGGACTTTGGCTGTTTGACGGTCTCTTTGAGGAAAAGGAAAGTGATTGTCCACGCGATGACGGTGAAAGTGGCTGGAATCGCACATGGCAAGAAGTATGGATACTCCTTCATGAATTGAGAGTTGCCAAAGAGGCTGGGAAACTGCTCTGCCGGTCGTGCTAGAGCACCACCGATTATCGGACCTATGATGGCGCCAGAACATGACGCAATTGGTATGTAGGAGTACGCCTTGGATGTCGCCTTTAGCATCAGATAAGAGGTGAACAAGGTGACTTACTTCTGCGATGTTAGTCGCGTCGGTTAATTCAGCAACCATGCTACATAAACGTCATGCGTTAGAGTCTGAGAACACCGACCGCTTTGAAGTCACCTCTTAATCACGCCAATGTTTCCGTCTGAGGGAGGTTGTTAGCCAAAGGCCAGGTGGGATAGTATCGCATGCGTACTCAAAGCGCCATTTAATGATCGACTGAGAACAAGTCCCAGGAACGTCCGCGAAAGGCCAAAGGAGTACATAGAGATGGCTAATCCACACAATCCAGAAAGAATGACGGGTTTACGACCGATATGATCAGATAGACGACTCCATTGAAGCACCGTGAAGGCTTGTGTGAGGAAAAAGAGTGATTGCTAAAGAGTGATCAGTGTCTGCTAAAGATATCATCTCATACAGGACACCAACCATGAAGCCAACATAATATCCGACTTGTCGTTCGTCGCCATGAGTGACACCAATGTCCCGCATCAACTGTACGCAGAGGTCTAGTGCGAGACACGCAAAAGACGCGGATGAACATACCTGAGGCGCGAACGGAAAGATTACTTGCGAGGTCAGAGGCTCTGGAAGCTGCAAAATCAAGACAATGTACAGCTGCGACCATGGTAAGGGCGTTCGTTTCCGTTCTGGTTGCGCCTCGAGGAGAGGGGTCTCCTCGTTAATAGGCGTGTCGTCTGCAGTCATGTAGAGGATGGAAGAAGGCTGCAAGGGCGGCGAGATAGGTACAGGCAGTATTTTCGGCCGAGATACGGCCGGCACATGTGATGCTTAGCCGCGGCCAAGCCAAGACGTGGCGAGCACTTGGAAGTAAGAAAACTGGATGGGCGCGACATAACGCGTCGGCAAGCCGCCAAGGTGGGGATCAAAAGTCAGGACCTACTTGAGAGCCGATCGTTGAGTGCGGTGATGCCGTTGAATCCGTTCCAATCACCCTTGATTATGGTACTGTGCGATCTCTCTACCTCGAGGTCTACATACATGCTGCCGTAGTGGGTAGTTCTAAGTCTGAATAGTGATATCGTGATAGTGTCGATTGATGTCGTGATATAATGCAATACCATGATGCATATTGTAATCCTCCCCATCCCCTGCCTTCTACAGCAACCAAAACCCGACTTGCAGTGAAGGCTTCAGTCCTCATCCGCCTTTCCAAGTATCCGTCGCCTGTACCACTGGAAGATGGGGAGAGTGATTGCTGATATGGCAGCCCATGCGATGAGAATACCAAAGTGTAAACCAACTGCAGGCAGGTGAGCTCGTGTATGAATGCTTACAAGGAAATACTCACCTTCGTTCTTGGTCGAGAACAATACAGTCCGGACGGCGAGAGACACGTTGTAAAATGGCATGGCGTAGCCATATCGGTAGATATGAGGGAGAACGTCAATGGGCATGAAGCACACAGACACATTGGCTGCGGAACACGGTGAGCAGAGCTTCGACGGTCATGAGAAGAACGTACCTATGATCCACAGAATCATGAAGAACGGAACGAAGCGGATAGTAAGAAGAGTGATCATGGCCTCGAGTGCCAGACCAACACTCAGCATGCCAACGAAATTGATCATCCAGAAGACGAGGAAGCCGGAATGACCAAACCTGCAAGAAATACCATCAGAAGGTGTTAACGAACCGCATGGCGGTCGACTCACTTTCGCGAAAAGTCAACTTGGAAGGCTAAACTCAACAGGGAGTAGAAGAGACTGATCAAGAAATAGGCAATAAACACGCTGGCGAGGCGAACCCGGATGAGACTGGCGGTGCTGAGCTTCTTCTCCAGGCCTGACACCTCGCGTGCCGACAGCCCAACCATGACGATAAAGAATGATAAAATGAGGAGATAGATGAGGCCCACGAAGGTGATGGCGGACGCGACAGGGATATCAAAGGGTGCAAGGTTGACGATCGTGTGGGCGACAGGTTGGGTGACGGCCTGCGGGGAGGAGGACGCGAGTGAAGTGAGTGCGGCGGAGGACATGTTCGCGACGCGCTGCAGGGCAAATGACTGTGAGATAGTCTGGAGCGTGCTCTGGGCAACCGGCCGTATCAGCGATCGGTACGCGTTTTCACTGCGAGCTTCGACGCCATAGAATGTGATAGCCGTTGTCGGGTCGTAGTCTGACCCCGCATTATTAAGGTTGTTGGTAGCATTCGCATTGACTAGAGTTGCGTAGCGTGAGCATTACTTGGGAAAGGAGAACAGCAGAGAAGCGTACCAACGACAGCGCACCACGTATGTTGTTCTAGCACTAGATGCCCGACCTCGCTCGGCTGCAAATCCGTCCGGAGCTGCCACCGTATCGTGCTCGATGCCGCGGATGCCAATAATCCTTGGGTGAACACGGAACCGACCTGTCCGTCGTCAAAATTGACAATCCAACCGTCAAGTTGATGATCCGGCACTTTCCACAATGCACCCCAATATATCGAGAAGATGCTGAACATAACGAGCACCATGGCGAAGCATCCTCCAAAGAGGATTTTCATGAAGAGAACGCGTTCCCCTGCCACTGAGACATCTGTGAATTGCGAGGTGAAGAGGGGTTCCTGGTTCGCGCAGGGTGTTTTCTCGTTCTGGGCGTCAATGGGGACGGTGTGGTTGGACGTCGTATCGCTCATGGTATTAGGCGGCTATAGCGATAGATGAGGGGAATAGCGAGTGGCGGGATGGACCTAATAATAAAAGCATGAAGTCGAAATGAAGGCATTAAATAATCCAGGGGGTGGTATAATGTCGATGACGCATCCTAACCGTGTTAACCGATGTGGGTAATTCGGTACTTTTGGTGCAACATCCCTGCGCCATCCTGCTTCCCCTTTGTCAGAGACTTGCTCGAGGATACCAGATATGAAATCAGGACTTGAATAGACTTGACTATGTCTCGGTTTGTGCCGGTCAGATTGAGCCGATCGTCATCGACGGAGACAAATTTGAACACCCGGCGGGCGATTAGCCAGGATTATCCGTCCTTGTCAAGCGCTTAGCGAACATCTTTACCAGTAGTAACGTCCACACAGAAGTGCTCTATGAGGACGTGTGCTCTACGACGGAAGATAGGACATCTTGGTTAAATTCAGCTCACTCACAGGGCCCAATACTTCGCTCACAAAGGTATTCAAAAACAGCAGCAGCCAGAAGTCAATTAACTGCAGATGTCTGACCACGACGGCTGTAGAAACCATGAGCATGCGTTATGAAATAACAGCCTGGAGATTGAATATTGAACGTTGAAGAGACGTCGGCTCCTGTCGGCAAGAGGCTAGATGCTGAGTCCACCGCAGATGCGTCAGCATTGCCGAATTAACCACGCCACCACATGGTGTCAAGTTTCAACGCGACGGTTTCCGGGTGGCTTGCCGAGCGTGAACGCGTACAAATCAGCCATGGTGACATGGTGCACCCCTTTCGGACCGATTGGTTACCCAGAATCCCGTTTCCCACGACCTCGTGCAATTCACGCACTGTGACACCATCATGTGCCGTGACGCGTTTCACAGGTTTGCTTCCGCGCAGGTTTCTGGTTCATCTTGTAGTGCGCTGTCCATGTCCGAGTAAGCCATCCCTGCAGAGCGGAGTCCCTCCCGCCTCCTCTGGAGGAGGGAAGTGACCTTACCACTGCATCAACATGACATACTAAACAATTCTTCGAGGAACATTAATTACGCGCGAACCGTCCGGGCTGCGGACCGTGACGGAGACCGAGCAGCGCTGACGAGGAGATGGGCAAGATCTCCAAGTCGCAGGCGCAACATCCAGCGACAAGACACCCAAACTTTCACTCGAGAAGCTACTACCTACGGACACCATGCACCTACAACACCGATTGCGACCCCCTTCCCTCGAACCCGACTCATTACCTTACACTCATCCTCTAGTAAGAACATACTTATACACTCTTACTTTACAATGTACGTACACCGCGAGCACGCGCGCGTTAACGCGAAGTAGGTAGGTACTTGACAGTACAGCAGGAAGTGCCATATGGCCCACTTCGGGGCCGAAGGCACTATAATATGACTTCATCATCATCATCATCATCTTAGTACCTTTGAGAGTCACCCGTCTCCTCCTTCAAGCTTGCGTGTGTTTCCATTCGTCCTTATCACTCGGCCTGATGCCCGCGCAGATAGCCGTCATGTTGCTGGACCAGCTTCAACTGTCGGGACGGGTCCTTCTCCATCCTAGTAGCTGCCTAGTACTCCATCCCAGCATTCGTTCTTGGTAATTAATGGAGTAACATCAGTCGTAAGTGGAATCTGTTAAATTCGCCCATCTTCCAGGAGTCTTCCCGAGAACTGCAGTCTTGCTACTGGATAGTAGGAAACTCAGTTCAGTCAAGCTGACTCTGGTCTATCCCACAAATCGTACCAGGTATGAACTAGAACACGTCCACGTCCTTGTCTTTATCGATTATACATATAGCTAACGGTCTACTTTGGTCTCCCGAACGCAGATACGTTTTGCCTCGGCGATAGGTGAATATATTACGTTCTCGGGTGACGTTGAATCCTCCATTCTCGACTGGGACGTAACTTTCGACCTATTGATTTATTTCTCCTCGGAAAGTTGAATCAATTTGGACCCACATATATACCTAGGGGAACTCTGGTACCAAAAAAAAGAATATGCAAGGGTAATGCCACTTCGTTCATCCCTCCCGCCTCGCTTGGTAGGTATGAGCAGCTGAAAATGATATCTGGGCAACGAGGCAGCGCCAAGTCGGCTATCCGTCTATTCGGCGTATATTCAAGCCTTCGAATCTGGTATACATATTCTATTCGCTAACATAGGCATCTCTACCAAAACACCGGTTCACCTCAGGCTGCGCTCTTTTCTTTAACTGTCGCCGAGATGCTTCGTTGCGCAGATGTTTGATGCGCGAGTTGACAGTCCCGTCGATGCGCCTTCCGTCGGTGGTTACGGCAGCTCACGGAGGAAGGCTACAGCGAGCTATGCTCTCACCTCAGGTCCTAACGCCGCATTGAGCTCTTTTAGCCCATGACTCTGTGCTTTCCAATTGGTGGAGGTCGACATTCTGCCCTTCGATTTTGATTAGGTAGCTGATAGATTGACCGTAGCGCTATCCACGAGTCGTCCTCTACCCAACCATGGGCTTGGGAGTCTGTGTACATTAAGAAGACATCCGTAGTGTACTGTTGCACATCAACGATGGCTTCCCGCGCTCATCAATTAGCGCCACGGCTACAAGAGGAGTAGATAAGGGTAGCGTCCCCCTTCGTTGAATGTATTCCGCGCACAGGGTGAGTTCCTCCGGTCTGGAAGTGTATTCGTATGCATTGACGGTGACAGCAGTTAGACACCCCGGATCTTGCAGTCGTTCTCGTGGTTGGATTTTCTGGGTATATATGCTTGGGGAGTGGGGAAGGGGAAGCTGGTCTTGCTGTCTTCCTTCCTGTTCGCACTGGGTGAGGCTTATTCGACTGAAGCAGCCTGTGTGACTAACAATCATGGTTCAAGATGCATAACCTCTCTGTATTGATGGTATCTAGCTTCTGGATTGGCAGCTTCCTGTTCGTTGGGTACGTCTATTGTTGGTCTGTTGTAGGGTGAAACTGAGGCACGTTGTCAGTGCTGCTGCTTCTGTGTTAAAGAGGACCATCGAAGTACCCGCAGAGCTACCGAAAACGATCTTCAGCTTGTAGGCATTTGACATCTTCTTCAGTCTAAAATCTGACCCAATCAATCAAGGGGAAGCGCTGCGTCAGATTCCGTGTCGGTTACTACTGAGATACCATCAAGTGCCGCCACTAGCGCCGGCATACCTAACAGGTGAGATGCCGGCTCTGTGTGGCTCCGTACATCCATTCATTCAATTAAGTAGCTCTGGGGACCCGTTGATGCGAACGCCCGCCGGGACCGCTATCGAGATGAACAACAACCACTTGACCATCATCCTCGCAAGTGCGCTTGGCGCTGTCGGAATCGTCGTGGTTGCGGTCTTCACTATGGTAATACGGGACCATCGCATACAGATCAGGAAGCTGAAGGAGCCGGCTGAGAGCGGTTTCGATGTAGAGGCGAATGCGAAGGGGCGACCAACTTTGAACCCACCGGTCGAGCAAGAAGATGCGATGTCGCAGATCTCGAATTCGTCTTGGGGCACGGTGTATTTCCGTCCGGAGGATCTTGGATATGCTTTGCCCTCTCCGGCTAGGATGGGGAATCCGCGGCGGGAGAGCAACAGTGTTCTTCCAGCACTAACAAAGCTGGAGCCTTTGAGGTTGAAGACGTTGCGCCGCAACGCTGTTGTGATGTAGCTGGAATTTAGCGTATACTCTTAATATTAACATGCTTGTAGCTACATTGTACTTGTCTATTTCTTCTTCCATCATTTAAATGAATCATTACACCATTAGGCACCTTTTTTGATTTTCATCGCGTACTCCGCGCGTAATCTGGCTGATCCGATCACATGTCCGTGGCGCCGAGCAGGCTCCAGCAAGGCCTAGTGCAGCTTTACCTCGTACCACCACCACCGTCTCTCGTCATCGCGCAGAAAACATACGGTCACCGCGCCTATTCCCGACCTCGACGTCCTAGACAGCAACGTCCTATAAACCGCAGCGGTGCTCCTACGGCCACGATGACGAGCTCAAAGTGGGGACCGCGGCGGTCCATCTTAGCCTTGCTCCCCGTCCTACTCGCTGGGCCGTATATCGCATGGCGACACCACACCAGTGAGCCCTGTTGTGGAGGTGAATGTTGCCTTATGAACGAACGAATTTGTTGCAGTATTACCCGAACCGTTACCGACCAATGTCACTGGGATATCCGAGGCCCGTATTCTGGAATACGCGCGCATTCTTTCTGAAGACATGGGTTTTCGCACTGTCGGTACCCGAGAGCACGCCGCTGCCGATTCATGGATGACTGGCGTGCTGGAGGATATACGGGAACGGTGTGTATCTAACGAGAAAGTCACCTGTGAGGTATGGCGACAGGAGGGCAATGGAAGTCATCGGTGTGCTGGCATTTATTTTATTATTTCTCTGCTAATAGCTTTTAGATTCGACATTATGAATACCCGGTTATACAAGTCCTATGTCGGATTATCAAATTTTGTTGTGCGACTATCAGCGAAAGGAAACCCTAATTCGACTGAGCATGCCGTCCTGTTGAATGCCCACCTCGATTCCCAGCTTCCCGGACCCGGTGCAGCAGACGACGCGATTAGCTGCGGTGTCATGCTCGACATCATCAATGTGCTGTTGGCCGAAGACGAGTGGGAGCCTACGTACAGCGCTATATTCTGTGGGTCATGCTCCTGTTAATACCCTTCCGGTACTGACCTCTAATAGTGTTCAATCACGCAGAGGAATCGTTACAAGACGGATCACATCTCTTCTCCACCCAGCATCCAATTGCGCCAACCGTGCGAGCTGTCGTAAACTTGGAAGCTGCAGGTACTACTGGCCGAGAGATCCTCTTCCAAGCCACAAGCGAGCAGATGATCGAAGCGTATTCTCATGTCCCGAGGTATCTGTCGTCCATTTCACCCTCCATTCAAGCTGACATGTTTACAGGCCTTTCGGTACTGTATTCGCCAGCGATATATTTGGGTCCGGAATCATCATGAGCGAGTATGGTTATTGTTGACTCTTCAAATCTCAGTCTTAATGTTTCCTTTCATCTAGCACCGATTTCCGCCAGTTCCAGGAATACCTCAATGTTACCGGCCTTGACATGGCCATTATCGGTCACTCGTATTTCTACCACACCCGCTCGGACGTGATTGCCAACATCCAGGCCGGCGTCGGGCAGCATATGGGCGAGAACGCACTTGCCTTGGTGCGACATCTCACGTCAAGCAAATCCCCTCTACCTTCATTGGTGGAAGGGTACACAAAGCCGTCTACGGTTTACTGGAGCCATGTCGTTGGACCGTTCGTCGTCTACTCGGCCTCCACAGCGAAGATCATGTACGGCGCAACCCTTCTGCTCGCTATCTTCTTGAGGCGAGCAGGGTGGAACGATGTCGGCAAGGGTATGACTCTCGGCATGCTATCTTTCGTGGGTGCGCTTCTCGGCGCAAATGCGGTCGCTCTGGGAATGGTCGCTATCGGCCGCGGGATGAGTTGGTTCAAAAACGAGGTTGGAAGTGTAATGTTGTTCGGACCCGGGGCCATCGTCGGGGCATTATCCGCGCCCATACTGTTTTCAATCCAGTCTCTCCCGTCGGAAAGGGCGGTCTTCGAAGGAGTGATTTTCCTCAACTTGATTTTAGCGTTTGTGGTCCAGCTCGCGGGAATTGGAAGTGCGTCGTTGATGTGGTTGACGGGGCTGCCTGTATTGGTTGGATTGGTGGTAAACGATCTGGTTAGCAAGGATTCTGGTGTCAGCTTGATTGGATATGCTGTCGGTGGATTTGTTCCTCTAATAACCGGAATGCTTGTGTTGTTGCCCACTCTGGAAGTGTTTGTACCTCTGGTTCGTGTTTCCTTTCATCTTTTCGAGTGGGGTTTGACCGTCGCTCCATAGACGGGACGTATGAGCGCCGAAGCACCCGCTGATCATCTCATCGCAACCATTGTTACTGTCATCGGCACACTGATGCTCCCTCTATTGGCGCCGTTCACTGTGCGATTCTTACACGCGGACGGTCACCCTCAAGGGAAGGTGGATATTGAATCTGGACGGCGCGGGTTGAAGGGTGGGATTGTCCGTTGCTCGATGGCGTGTCTGGCTACGATGGCAGTCTATGCCAAGAACCAAGTCTATGACGAGATGCACATGCGGAGGGTTTTCGTGTTGAGGACCGAGAATGTTAGTACATTCCGTGACTGGCGATGGAGCTGACCTGTTTGTCTAGATTACGACCGGTGAACACCACCTACATATGGCAGCTTCGGATGCTGCGCCTGGATTCCCCGCTCTCGTTGCCGACGTAGCTTCGGCCATACCGACACTCCACGGAGAAGCTGCTCTGGAGGGTGCCTCCCTGGAATATTTCGAGGTGGAGATGAATGACTACAATGGTGATTGGGATCCTCTATATCCTTTCAGTGCTGTACGGTTCTCTTTCTTTTACCTCGGCGTGTTTCTGACTTGCGTTGATAGTTCCTCACTCCGTATAAAATCCCGCTGAGCGCGGGCGCGAACGCGGAGACGGTGTCGTACTGGCATGACAAGTTTACGGTGCAGGCTGTAGAGGATGTTAGGGATGTTATCAAAGGAGAGAGAAGCCTGACGGTTCGTATCAGGCATCCGGGGTTGATATGGACTGGTGAGTTGTTCTCTCGGGGCTAGTTTCGCGCTGACTTTGTATGCTCTTAGTGATTGCATTCGATGCGCATGTCCTATCGTGGGACCTTGATGGAAACCCACCGCCTGAGCGGGCGAGACACCACGTCAAGGAAGCGAGCTTCTATGGGCAGGACGAGTGGGAGGTGAAGATGGTTGTTAAAATGGAGGTTTGTTGTGTTCCGTTGTCGTTTGGTGATGCGTTGCTGACGCGTCATTAGGACAATGCGGAAGGCATCGTCATCCATTTCATTGGGCTGCAGGAGGGTGCGATGTGGCCGGGGAAAAAGAAGGTGTATGAGGCGTACCTCCGCCAGGCGGAAAGTGAGGATGACGTTGTCTACTCGCGTGGCGGGGGAGAGGCGGCGACGATGGCGCTGTTCAAGGAATTGGACGAGTGGTTGGATGAGAGGATGGCGAAGGCGGTTGATGCGACACTTATTGGGGCCGTTGCGGGAGTGGAAACGATCTAGAGAAGTTATACTATGCTCTGTTGCTTGTGTTACTTTGGACTGTTGATTTATGTGTACATGTGTAGGTTATGGGAGTTGTCAAGTTAGATGAGACGACTGATACTTAATTGAAACAGAGGCTTGCGCGCGCCGGCATTAATAGTACGTCGGGGAGAAGGAGGAGCGGGAGGTTCGAAGGCCTGTTCAAGTTAGGAAGAGCTGATCTGGCCAGCCTGGGCAACTTTTTCGACTTGCAAGATTCACAACTGCAACGCGTCATGTGGCGTGAACGCACTCTGGTCACCGACGAGAAATGCAGCAGGGTCAGTACATAACACGTCTAATTTCCGATCTCCCGCAAATTGACTTGGAAGTTAGCGCCCCACCCACCAACTCACGGATTGTCTGTGAACGGGGAAAGGCATACTAGACATAATTATGTGATTCTCCCTTCTTACTCTGCAACGGGCCATCATTCTCTCACTCGGACGGAGCGCATCAATCCCTGGTTCTCCGGCGCTTGTTTTCTCTCCATTTTGATGGGGACGACGACGCGTTTCGCACACCAGCGCCCCACTCACCAGCGGATTGTCTGCTAACGGGGAAAGGCATAGACACAATTATGTGATTCTCACTTCTTACTCTGCAACATGCCATCATTCTCTCACTCAGACGGAGCGCATCAACTTTCCCTTGTTCTCGGGCGCCTTATTGTTCTCTCTATTTTGATGGGGGGACGACGGCGCGCGTTTCCCACACAGCCCCATCACTTCCTTTCCTTTCTTCGACCATGACTCGACGCTTCGATGCCGGGTTTTCTACAGCTGTCGTCCCCACGACCCGATTTGGAACGCGATCAACTCGTGGAAGTACAGCATCTGGTGCTATAAATTGATTGGACTCTGTGAGGACTTTTTGTTTTCTACCTACCTACCTACCTCTCTCATCTCATCTTCTCCTTCAATCGATATGACCCAAACCGTGACCCCTTGTTATGCCGGGCGCTGGCCCAGACGGGGGTGAGTGTTCAGACTCTTGAGGCGTCTCAACTGAAATTGGTGGCGTTAGGCGAGGACTACTAGCGGCATTGAAGCTGCCCTTTACCTGCGACCTTGCGGCGTGTCTCGTCTCCATCGGTGGCTGTAACGATACTCGAGGCGGATGTCGCTGGCATGACCTTGGACGCCACTTTGAAACATTGGAAAGGCTGCGGGAGCGCTTTCGTGGCTCGCCGCATCATCCTACGTGCCAGCAGTGTGGGCTCGGCGTGAAGGATGATGCGGCAGTGCGTCGCGTGAGTGTTCTATTGTCCGGCGCGCATTCATAATATGATGATTCCGACAGCATCTGGAGGAGAGCTGCCGGGGTAAATGGGCCCAGTGCGCGTTGCCTAGGTGTCCGGTCGACGGATGTGAGTTGTGGGTGCCGGTGACTATAGTGCAGCTGCATCTTTCGTCAGTCCATCCCACTCCAAGGTGGGTGTACCCGTCTGAGTGTAAGGAGAGGATACCTCTAGATAAGGCGGCGAAGGTCAAGGTTGAAGATCTTGCTTCTGAACACCTTGTGTGCGTGGGGTGTCGATTGAGGTTTCTGGATCGTGTTACCTGTTTTAAGCATGATTTGGACTTTCATCTACCTGTACTGTACTATTACACGCAAGTCTTCGCATAACTCATAACGGAGGCCTGTGAAATGAAGAGTTAAGCCTACCATAACGCGTAACGGCCAAAATTGAGCCCCAGGTAAGGCCTAAAAAGGAAATTTTTCAGGCCGGCGGCTATTGCCGCCGCTTCCGCCTGCCTATATAAGGAAATTGGACCCTGAATGAAGAGTAACATCTGTGAAGAGTATGCATAACGGGTAACGCCCCATGAAGACTTGCGTGTAATAGTACAGTACTGTACCGTTTCGACCGCATGTTCGCATAACGTGTCACGCGGCCGTCGGAACCTAACTTAGAGCTAATGATAACGCGTAACGGGGCCTCATTTCAGGGCTGCATCGCCCAAAACGGCAATTTTTCGGGCCCGCCTGCGGCGGGACTTCGAAATTGGGCCTTGTGCCTGAAAACGAACCTATTTCCTGTAAGTTCGCGGCATAACGCGTCACATGCCGCGAACTTACGGTCGAAACGGTACAGTATACTAGTTAGGGCTATCCATGTGAATTGATCAGGCTCTAGAAGAATGGTTAGCTGCTTGAAAATATTGACGACGGTGCCGATTTGACAGCCGCGTTGAGGTAAGACTAGTCCAACCGTTTCACAAAGAGTTTTCTATTGACTTTGAGATATGATTAGAACTAATCTCTAGAATTCACGAGTCGGATACACTTCGTGGTGGCGTCACGCCACAGTCAGCGTGATGGATCAGCAGTTACTAAAATCTAAGGAAATCGATTCACAAGAAAACCATGCTATACTACTTGCACGGAGATAGCATCCATTTGAACTGCAGGCAATTAAGATTGAACAGAGTCGGTACCGACGTGGCCAAGCCACGAATTGAGTAGTCAGACCTCACCGATGGCGACCAACATGTGGAGAAACACTGGTATGATGGGAAAAACACTAGAAGCATCGAACTCAGGACACATCCATGTCATTTGGAGTTAGTTATCTCGTACGGTACGTGACGGCATTTCGTTACCGTTGACTTGTTCTATATATACAGAACTAGCCTCCTGAACGTCCTGAGGCTGAAGCTCCAGTTGACGTTACGTCTCCCAGTCCGCGAGGATAACCGCGTTGTCGTTGATTCCGGCCATATATGGCCATGGCTTTCCGCGTCAACGTGATCTTGTGCCCATACCGACGTCGCAAATAGGATCAGCTGAACAGACAAGCGCGTCGTTGATTATAGCACAGAGGTGGCCGTCGATAAACGCAGTTTTAAGATGCAGAAGCGAGCAAAACCAGTGGTTTCGGTTCCTTTGGCTAGGCAGGCGAAGCAGTGACCGGTTTTCAATATGGGGCACAAGCGACAGTCGCTCGCCAATAAGATAGAGATTTTTTTACTTCAGAGCCTCGTACGACCAGAGATGCGATCAAGGATGCCACTCGAGCGCTTATCCAGTTTTGAGAAGATGATGAACATTGACAAGCCGTACCGTGGGAACTTGGACCGGCTTTCTCCTGAAACCCACCGTATTCGTTTTTTCTTGCCCAGATTCCGCTCTGTCGCACGGCTCTTGAATGAATTCAACCTCGATTTCATGTCAGTAAGAGTGGTCAAATCTTTTCTGTCTGTACTATCGAGACTACTCAACTACTCAGCGACGAACCATTTCTCAGCACTTTCCACGGCCACTCTCTCGTACGGCTAAGACCGTCGTGGATATGTAGCCAACTCGCTGTCCGCTGTACGGAGCCAATGCGATCCTGTTCGATAAAATACAATAGCACCCTGACCATTGTGTCAATATTTGGTCGCGACCAAAGTTCTGAGCCACTTGTCCAACATCAGGAAAACCCGTCTAGGGTACTGTACTATTACGGGCTGGTCTTCGCATAACGCGTAACGGGGGGGTCTTTTGATCTTATCGGACCCCGTGCCGTCGCCCATGCCTCGGGTCAATGACCAACAGCGCTGGACGCACTTTAGATTGCGCACTGAAAACGAACGTCGAACGTCGAGAACAGACGGCAGAGCCGGATGGAAGCGTTTGCCAGGCTCCCGCTGCGCAGATTGGAAAGACTAAGTCCACGAAGGCCTGTATGCATTAGGGTGAGTGCTGGTACAATATCTGGCTACATGGAGAGCGCATCGTGCATAAGAACAGACCAGTGACATTGGTGCAATGGCCGGTTGCAATCCTGCTCCCTGCTCCTAAACGGGAAAACAAGCTGAGAGCGGTGTTGTGCATTATGTAATTCCAAGTGCCAAATGAACAATAGTGGCTTGTCCTGGAATCGAACCAGGGACCTTCTGACTATGCATTGGGTGCTCTAACCACTGAGCTAACATGCCATGCTTCAACTGGTGTCTCATGTCATGATATCCTTTCGACACTCATTGACTATCCAGCATATCATTCCCCTCTTTCTTGAAATCCTGACGTCCGCGTCAGGGGCACTAGCTACCGCTTTTTCAACTGCTAAGGCAACGGGTATCACTAGGGTCATCAGGAAACGGCCTGTGGGCCAGAGGCTGCCTGAGTTACTTGCTGTGGCAGTGATCAACCAGAGGGCACTGAGGTATCTTAAGATAGCTTTAGCTGTCTCAAGGCTAAGACTGCGAGAGTCATAAGCTTGAGTTGCCTTGAGACCCTTGAGATTACTCCAAGTCAACTCAAAGCACAAGGGCCTACAGCCCTCAACTCAAGATAACTCTACCATACTCCAAGATAATGATATCCCAGCTCTTTACTCTAAGCAACTCATGTGTCCCTAGTCAAATTCAAAGCTAACACCGGCATCACTCAGGACTATCACATCAAAAATAGCCTCGAACAAAGTCTTAATTACAGGATACGGCGATTAAGATAAAATACTACGACCGGCCCACCTCCGTCTATAGAGTATTGCTGCCTCGACCGAGAAGGCTTACGCGTTTGTAAACCGTCTCGTTCTGGAAGACACGGCATCGTTGATAGCTGCTCGTCTACCGCTATTTGGACGAACGCCGTAGGCGAACGATTCCCGTGCGAGCAGGGCGGATGCACAAGCCGAGGCCGCGTGTGGCGCCGCCGTAGATGTAGGTGCAATAAAGTCTTTACACTCCCTGTCGCGGTATACTTCGGCAGCAACGTCGCATCAAAGCTCGGACTGATCTTTGCTGGAGGGAACACCAGGCTCGGAGTTGGCTGCATGCTCGCCGCGTCGCCTGTCGCCGACGCAGCATATGAACTGTCGAAGAGCTGGCTGCCACCGCAGTAGTTGATAGCCTCGCGCGGATCGGCAGGCATCCATCCATGCTGTAACCTGAGGCGGTAGTGCCACATTGGGGACGACAAACGTCCAAGCTCGGTGGAGTCTCCGATTTTCCACGCGCAGAAGAAAAAGTTTGTTAACGTGTCCATGGAGGCGAGGGCAACAGACTTGAGCGACGCTATGATAGTGGCGTTATATGACTACACATTCTCTGATTAGGGATAAAGCGAAGAAAGGAGAATAAGACGACTAACCGCCCAATCATCCCACATGTCGCAGTCATAGTGTGAATCCGACGGTGCACCGATGCCATTAAGCCACTTCCCACAATTATTAGTTGGGCGAGTGCGTCACGCGGTAAGTGTCTCGGTCGCCGTGAGCGCTTGTTGAGCGAGGACAGTGGACTGGATGGTCGCAGGGAGGGATGATGGCGGTTGTAGAGAGAGGACGATGGACTCGACGCGGCGGCAGTCGTCGATGAAGTACTTGCCCACCAGGAAGACGCGTATTGAGGAGTAGGCTGTATAATGGTCAGTAAGTAGATAAAATAAAAATAGAAGGACGCACGAATGAGTAGCAACTCAGTCTGCACAGTCTGCGCAGGCCCATGCTACGTTGTCGGGTCTTTGTGTACCAGTCCTCATTTGTCGCCGTGCCCTAAATACGGTGGTGGCCAGCGCGTCCGCAACACCTTCGGATCGGCAAACAAAATCCCAGCTGCCATTCTGCAATCGCGAAAGTCAAGCAACGAAGGACCGTACGGCGTAGAGGCGCCTCCTCGACGTGGAGCGTTGTGGGAGGGCTTACGTTGCCCTCGTCTGGTGGAAAAAATGCTGCCTGCTGTTCAGGCTTACGCAGCTGCTCGTCGCTGCCTGGCAGTGGGAACGGATCATCCGAGGCGTTCCCGACGTCGTCGTGCTCGGAGTCTGCTCTCATCCATATCTGAACTCTAGTTGGCATCGTTGTTACTCGCAATGCGGTGAATATCTTCCTGATAGATGGTCAGTAAGAGCTGACAGACTGACGGATAAACACACCTTTTGGGCTGGACGCGTCCACGACGCCGTCTCAGCCCCAAACAAAATCCAATTTCAAGTTGGTCTCGACAGCCACACCATACTCTGGTAGTCTTGCTTCCTCGCGCATATACGGTCGTCGTGCCGGAGATCTACTCTCCATCGCCTACCTAGCAAGTAGCGAGGAACGATCCAACAAGGAGACGTAGCAAGAGTGCCTTGGTGGACGGGCAGTGTCATTGTCCTGTTCCAATCGCTGCTGTCGTCCTCTGCGGATGGAAGGAAATGATGTGCTGCCTGCAGTCTAGGGCTTACGCTGCTCCTTGTCGTTGCCTGGCAGCGGGAACGATGTCGGAATCGTTGCTGCAAGCCCGCATCTTAGACAGAGCGGCCTCAATACGAGGACTTATGCCGGCGTCGTGGTGGTAAATGCTAGACTTGCAGCGAAAAAGCTCGCTCGATCACCACTCGGATGATCGGTCCGAGTGGGTTTCGACGACTTGCGCAGCGTCCAGCACCATAACGAAGGCGATTTACGCCTTCGTATATGGCGCAGACGATTCCTGTATGTTGAAAGAGTGTTTTATTTTTTCAGTGATTTTTTGGCAGAGGAGACTATAACTCACGTTGTCAATGGCCCGCATCGAGTTCAGTGCATTGCACGGTAAGTTGGTCAACAAGATTTTCTGACAGATGTTCAGTTAACTTTCCTGGCCGTATATTCCAACATTTTCAGGCTTCCATGTACTCGCGTTCAACGTCTACGACATGTTGAACGATGTATCGGAGACCAGGCCCGGCGATCCGAACAGTGATCAAGCACTGTTCGGAGTCGTCATCCTTACCATTTTACCACCACCATCCGCCTCTCGTCACTGCCTTCCTCCCTCATCTCTCCGTCTCTCGTCTGCTGGTTCATCAGTTAGTCCCATAAGCCCTGTCAAAACAGGCAGCACTTTATCATCGCAGCGTCGTCGACTTATGTAGTCGGCGTCACGCAACGCTGTGCCCCGCTGCACCCCCGGACGGGCTCTGCGAGAGCGAGGGCTGGAGGATTATCTGCTGCTCTGTCTGCTGGCGGACAGCATGTGCACAGTGCGTTCTTTTTTTGTTCCCGTCTTCCCCGCGCTGACGCACATCGTCGTACTATGGGTGATATTGACTCGACGCCATTGGGCCCACTTAGAGCCAGGCCGACCTTGAGCAGGGCTTTGTGGGCCCATGATTGGGAGGTGGTGCCGGTGGTCTCTTAGGGTACACACTCGGGACCGTCTCCCGCTGCGGTAAGCCCGTCATATTTGCCGCCGTCCTCACATTCAACATCACTTCCCTGCTCCCTCTGTCCAGGAAATCTGCCCAAGTCCACTGATGCCACGTAGCCATCACGTGTTGGTTGGATTTTGTTTGCACAACGTGGGTGCTCGATCATTTTACCTTGTCCTTCTACTACCGTCTCATTCCTACCTATGTAAGAAGAAGATATACACACAATGGGGAGTTACCGACCGACAGCATCGACCTCGACGCAGACTGCTGCTTCAACAGCGACAACCTGCACAAAGGACGACAATTTCTTGATGGACGCCCGCCTCAACAATGACGATGACGACTTCCCAACACCAACGACGACATCCTACACCTTCCAGGCCATTACGATACTTGTGGACACCCGAATACTCGCCTTTCACGGTTCATGCACCTATAACGATGACACAACGGCGAGACAGCCACGACTTCAATACAACGACGGCGATGACTACGACAATGACTCGACGGCGATGACTACGACACGCGGCGCAAGAGCTACGATGCGACTATGACTAGAATATGACGACGACTGCGACACACCTACGCGACCGACGACGACCTCCTTAAGCAACGACCCAACCTCCCCGACCAGTGATGACGATCTCTTCGAACCGCGATGAGGACCTACCTGTAATAATGACGACCTCGAAAGACGCCTCACACTCTTTTCTCGTTCGAAAAATTATAGACCGCGAGCAGTAACGAATACGCAGTTAGGATGGACTGCACGATTACCATAACGACGAGGTACAATGGCTCCCCACCACCATCCATGCTCAATACGACGCGCCATCGACGACACGTCCCTCCAGGACCTGCGACCACCAGGACGACAACGACAGTGATGAAGGCTCTCATCATAACGATGGCCCTCCTACGATGACCGTATGTCAACACATTGCTACTACTACGATGATGACAATGCATAGCCACAGGGATGGCGGTGACTCATTTTCCGGTAGCGGCGAACACTTACCTTTATGTCTGTCATCATATAGTTAGCTCTATAAGTTACGATATATCTGCTTCAATTGAAAGAGTTCTCTATTTTATTTGCTGTCTGAGTTTGCTCAGTTCCCGAGTATCCTTATTGTCGTTGCATGCTGATTCCCTTAAACCTTGAGTTGGTGTAGGTTACTTGGCATGAGAGCTGGGTTACATGTATCTTGTTTTGAAGCAGCATGAGCTGCCTTGAATGTGACTTAAGATACCTCTAGTAAAACTTGAGATACTTTGGGTTAGACTCTAGGCGGCTTGAGAGAATGTTTGGACCTGAACCTTTGCCAAAGTTAACCAGGCAGAGTTCACACCTTAACATCCTCTAGGCAACCATGTTCACCATGGTTAGCTCAGTAGTCCTCTAGGCTGGGGACCCGTTTCCTGATGGTGAAGTCCCTGTTTACTCAAGTTAAGGTTCAACCCCAGTAACCAAAGTGTGCTGTTATTCCAAGTAGTGTGGAGCACTATGTTCAATTGACTCATGATTACATGCACTGGGGTGTTCTTCTGATCATATGATCAGAGTCGCGGTGGGCTCCAGATGTTGTGCATTATGTAATTCCAAGTGCCAAATGAACAATAGTGGCTTGTCCTGGAATCGAACCAGGGACCTTCCGACTATGCATTGGGTGCTCTAACCACTGAGCTAACATGCCATGCTTCAACTGGTGTCTCATGTCATGATATCCTTTCGACACTCATTGACTATCCAGCATATCAGCGGGTTGGCTCATTCCAGAACGCGCTCACCTCGTCGCATGCTGTATCATATCCCTGATTGAGCGCCGCTTTACCTAGCCAAGCCGAGGCCCAAGTCCTGCTCTCCCCCGACATCAGGAACATTGACGGATGGTTCAAGCACGCAGTCACTTATGATGGAGGATGATGCGCTCGGTATGATGGAGCCGCTAGATCCACTTGCTGCGGTCCAGTGCCGAAACAGACGAGTACTCGTTGTGTTGCGTGTACTCCGAATTGTTGGTTGACGTCGTATCCGGGGCTTCTGTACATCCGTAAGCTGCCACGCATGGCGCTGGTCGTGTTGACAGTAGAACAGCCAGAGAATCGAAATGAGAAAGTGAGGATGCCTGACTGTGTCCCTTGAGCTACATACTGGCGTTAAGACGGCTGGATGGCAAAGTTGAAAGAGAAGAGCACTGGAAGAGCCCCGATCAGTGGTCTCGATAGCATGGCCCGTGCGTGGGATTATGGTGCGCTCACGTGCAGGTTGGGTTTTGTTTTTGCCACTCCGCCCCCAACTCGTCTTTTCTTCTTCCCATATCGTTGGTCCGCTGCAGCTATTCATGTGCCAGGCGTCAGCGCCCTCGCCGACAGCGGTCTTCTACTTGGGGGTTGAGTAGTTCCCTGCCTTGATCTCACATTAATCTGTTTCCTGTCTGACAGGTTTCTTGCGCATCCAACGTCCAGCAGGTGCCATACTGCGTCCGTTCTTACCTTCTTTCCGTGTCATCGTAGCCGCTTAACCCCCGAACTCATCCCTGTCAGAGACCTCCTGTCTTTCAACTTCCAAGGAGCGTTGTTGGGGATGTCCTAAGCATCAGCGAGGCGCGCCGCGATGCTTGCTATATGTTCACATGGTATCGGCACGTAAACTGTTTTTGCCTCCTTTCCCCTCTCATACTTCTCCCAGGTGACTGCCGACGCCTCTCAGTCAGGTTGTGGTCGGGCCAGGCCGTTTGATTGCTCAGCGTTACCATCGCTGGCTTGTCCTTTCCTAGACGACTTCTGCGCCCTGCTCAGCACATTGTCAGGTGTGCTACTGACTTGCAAGTCTCACATATCATAGGTACTGCGTGCGCGTGGTGACTGCTTCGACGTCCATGGCACTGAGTTGCATAATCATTCGGCGAGATCGGAGAGGACAATATGCGGGCAAGCCGCGACATATTCTGGCCCTCTGCTCAAGTGCGTGTGCTTACTGTGCCATTTCGTTCAATTCGTCGGTCACAGATCACAGCGACCGGCGAAACGACGAAATGTCACAGTAGTCACTCAAAAATTCCCTGGAAATGCTCTGGCGGGGCCCCCGACAGCTCCCCGACGCGGCTCCGCCGCATCGGCAATTACCCGATATGGTAATTCGACGAAACCAAAATTTCGTCTCGGTGGTCACAGGTCACACCATGCGACGAATTGAACGAAATTGGACAGTACCCACTCTTACCCCATTACTAATGTGTCTTGCAGATTTGGGTCTTGGCATGGTTCGTTCGCCCTTCAAGAAAACTGGGACTCATGTCATGGGTGACCTCGATCTGTAGCGAAGTCACGCTGTCTTATCTTTGTAGCTCCCCGTCACTGAGTGCGTGCCCTTGCTTCACAATTTGAGAGGAGGATGCGTAAGCAAGCCGCGACATATTTGAAGTACCTGTTGTTACCTGCTCTTCGCCTCGTCACTCACATGTCTTTGCAGATTCGCAGTCTTTCAACATTCAAGGAGACCGGGACTTACGTCAAGACTCTGGAGGTGGTTGCTCGCCTTGCTTATGCTTGTTCTCAATGCAGCGCCGTCACGGAGCATCGTGGAAACAGTATGTAATTATTGTCGTCGGCTCATGTCCTTCCAGGGGTACTCTGTGCGCTATGGTTGCGTATCCTCTATTGTTACATGCTTTTCGTGTAGTTTCATGTGATCCTCGTTCGTAGCTACGTAGAATGTCCTAAGTAGACCTGTAGGACAGCTATTTGCAATACGATGCCTCATGGCGGGTGTTTACTATCATCTGTATTGGTCTGCACTACAGCTATAAGCTACCTACTGAGAATAATAGGCTCGAGGTACGATGTTGGTTTGCCAACAATCCTTGAGATGTTGGTCGAAAATATTCTGCTTTTCCTTACTAATCCAGCTGAAAGAGCCAGGGGACCTATTTAAAAAGTAAACATCTGACAAATGGTGCTATTCCTTCTACTGTACTATTACTACCATAGGTTCATGGGTTGTGACCTGTGACCTCATGAACATGTTAAGTAGCATGTTCATGCTGGCCAAAAGTGTGTGACCTAAAAAAATTATGTTCATTGAGATTTTTAACTTTCTGCTTTTTTAGCTTAATTTGACCTATAAAATAGATGCAAACAGCAGAAATAGACAATTTTCATCCTAAATAGAGCTAAATGGAAGAAAAAACTACTAAAATTAGGCCGAAGAAGCAAAAGTTAGATCAAGTCAGATTTGTGACCGATTTTAGACATGTTCACAGAGCCTTGTGACCTAGTGACCAACTACAATTAGGTTCGCATCATGAGGCCTTGTGACCTGTGACGTGAACCTATGGTAGTAATAGTACAGTAATAGAGGCAGAATAGGCAGATTAGCACTCTTCTACGGCTAATCTCAAAATATTACCTAGGCACCTTTTTCCTGATGAATGTTCCAAGCACCGATACATGCTGACAGTTCTTTACTTTTTGGCCGTGGGAACGTTGGTCCACACGTCCGGAAACGGCAAGGTGGACCACACAAAGGCGCACAGGGCACCGACACATGCGCCTTCCCGCCGAGCCACTTATTGTATGCAAATGTTATATAATAAAATAATCAAATATATTTTAGCTACTGTGGCGTATGCAAAGGAATTAATGTAGCACGTGCATGTGCATGCAGGCGGGAAATCAACTCGGATTTCTTCCCACTAACTGACAGGCCATATTTTCGAGCAAGAGGCTTCAGCTGGTCGAGTTTGAGGGCCGTAAGACTAGTCAGATCACTGATATCAAACGTTGACGTGTCAAACACGACTGTGGGACTGCAAGAAGGCGTCAGTAAGGTACAGACGTACTAATGGATACTCACGCTTGCGAGGCCCCGGGAAGCTCCCCTATACCTCCGGCGACCTCGAAGGCCTCAAAAGTCCAAGTTTTTGGCTGTTTTTGGGCGCAAAAAGTCCAAAAATCGCGGAGGTCAGTCACGTCACGTGGCCAATGTCACGTCTCTCCAAAAAATCGGATCCTGCCGAGGTGCGGTCTACCAAAGCAACGCCAAGTACTGGATTCGAACGTGCGCGTTATGCTAATAGCCGTTCTTTGAAGCACCATGAAGGTGTCAAAGCCGCTGGACTATACATATGCACACTCTGGAATCTGGATACCCATCCCCGCCTCTGAAAAGTCCAAATTTTCGCCGGACCTCAGCTCTAATTTCTCTCAAAAGTCCAAGTTTTCGCCGGGGTTTTGGTCGATTTTGAGCCCTCAAAAGTCCAAAAATCGCCGGAGGTATAGGGGAGCTTCCCGGGGCCTCGCTTGCGTGATTGACAGGGCATCAGATCGTGCCTTCTTGCCAGGTCGTTCCCCTCCAGAATATGGGTCTGTCCAAGTCCGCTTCACGCCAGTCTTGATATCCATGCCAAGAATATCAACTTTAGGTCGCTTTCCAGCTCCCATTGCCTTTGCCGTGGTTGCCCAGGCAGTTGACTGATTCGGTGCTACCTTCTTCTTGACATCGGGCAGCAGTGACAGTGGTAGAACGGTCTGACTCGTTGAAGCAACAGCATCTTGTAACTGCGTTAAATCAGCGCTTGCGAGGGCATCCGGATTCTTATCGATCGCGTTGGCTAAGGCACGAAGCTCCTGTGACAGTTTTGCTCTCCGTGCTTGCTCTAGTACAGAGACTGATGGATCGGCTATCTCTACCGGTGAATCACTTGGTTCCGGAGATGGAAGCGTTGAGATTTCGAGGCTGGTATCCGAGAGTAATAATGATGGAAAGGTGAATGCCGCACAGACGTCTGGGAAGTGAGTCCGGATCGTGTGAATGTGACGACAATAGTGTAGAAGAGGCCATCCTTTGCATGTACAGAGTCCCATGTGAAGACAGACCAGATATCGGACGGAGGGATCTGATTGGGAGGTTACATAAAAGACTCCATTTTCGAGTGATACTGCCTGAATGGCAGAAGGAGGAAGGTCGGCAGCTCGCTTAACAAGCAGCGCACGCTCTCGTTCTTCAAGGTTAGGTCCCTCCAGCCCTGCTAGTTGTCGCTGATGTCCGGCCTTGAAGTACTGCATGACATCGACGACAAGCGTATGGATTAAGTGATCTAATCGGCGATTCCGCTTCCCGTCATTGAAGTACGATTTCAGCATATGATGCCAGCTAACGCGTGCATCAGAACTCAATCAATTCTGAAAAGTAAACAAGGACTCACGCTTCCGTCAACATATTTGTATCCGAAACTTCATAGATGTTCCGATCTGAACGAAAGTATGTTGCCCACATCGGCTTAACGCCCATCCACGTTGTTGAGAGGTAATCCATGACGGAAGATGGCCGCTTCTCGGAGGACAGAGCGAGGATCTCCGCCCAAACTTTGTTGTACTTCTCTTCCGTATCAGCATAGACCAGCTTCTGCAACAGATCCCAGAGTTCTTTGAACAGTTTGGTATCTAGATGCTGTTGCCAGGCATGAAGCACATGCCAGCGACAGATATATACCAGAACACTTGTATAAACCCTCCGAGCACTATTGATCGAGGCCCAATCAAAGTCCATCATGAATAAGCGTGGTATTACAAGAGAGTTCCATGCCTTGACGGTGCGGAGATAGAACGTTATTGTAACCTCTGTCGCGCGAGATGATAGCATCCATGCGACGGGCATTCCCTTCCCCCAGTTGTCCCGAACAACAACTTGAATCGTGAATAACGTCGACGCGTGATACTGAGTTGTATTATGTGTTCCGTCGATGCATGCAAGACGCTGATGACCGTAACGATGCCAAGCCTGACGTTGATACTGTGTCTGAATGATGAGAATGAAGACGCCGTCATCCAGACCTGAATTGGGAGGTGGTGCATCATGCCGGCCTTTGATAAAAAACACATTCACCATCGTCCTTCAGCTGCTGTACATGCTGCAGGACCGAGGCGTCATCATTCTCGTCGAGACGTATACGAGCATGCTGTAACTTGCGTTCGATGCGGGCAACATCCTGCGGCTTGACGAGAAGATCCCGGCTTGATGTACTGAGTACACCGACTTCAGCATCGTCGAAAGCGGCTCCTTGTACTTGTTGAACCTACAAATCATCAACAAGTATCATCGACAGAATGAGTTATTTGCTCACGATTTGTTTTCGCCCAATCCCGAGCTCAACCTTCTCGCGTATGTCTTCACGCGTCGCTTTTGATATCCCCGTATAGCGAATATTGGCAGCTTCGACAGGATGTGAGTGTTCAGCTTGATATTTCCCCAGTACAGTATTGGTTCCGGGATATGTCTTGATCACAATAGAACTGCTGCATCCTCCGGCCAATGGCTTCTTGTTTGCCTTTTCTTTCCACCCCGGATTCAGCTTAACATACGACTGACCACCTTGGCGGCCGGCGCGCGCACAGGTATAGCAATGACGGGTGAGCCAGTTTGATGCTGAGTTACTGGCACTGCCCAAGACAATATCGCGGCGCGTGTACTCGACACATAATCGAGACTGTTCCTTCTGCAGCCAGGAAAGGAAATGACCCTCGGAATCCCACTGGAGTGAATACTCGTGCTCAGAATCATAGCCAAAAGATCCACGGGGCTCCTGACGCGGTTTAGGCTTTTTCGATGGCCCGGGAACCCCACTCGACGCGTCGTTGATTGATGGGGATGGGTACAGTGACGGATGGCTGAAACTCGTGCTGTTGGGGGTAGAAATGGCGAACGAAGGGGTGGATGTTGCCAGATGAAGCGACTGAACTGATGCTGGAGGTGGCGGCGAAGAATTTAGACCCGCAGTCGACGATGATGAGCCAGCACTCGCGTTCTGAACGCGAAATACCCCCTGGGAGCATGAATCCATGGACAGACGACGGGAGAGGAAAGCAACAAAGAATGAGAGAGTAAACAATGATATTCCATTGTTGAGTCACGTTACAGGCAGTGGTACAAACAAACGAGAGAGAAACGGCGGGAGCACCGACGCGACGCGAGGCCACGAGGCAGAGTTACCATTTCTGGAATTGTGGACTAACGTTCCCACGGCCAAAAAGACAAAGACTCATGCTGACCCTGGCAGTCCACCTTGCCCCCAGCCGGACCATTGTGCACTGGAACCATCGTCTGTCCTAAAATGGACGACAAAGAAATCCACTTGCGCGCGAGGAATTTATATAAATACTGGAAGAGCTGGTCGTGGTCTTCATCTGCTCAGCTATGCAAACAACTTTCAGGGAATCCGCAATTCGGTCTACTCTGCCGCGTCTTGAGGGCCCTCTTCCTCTGGAGGAAGAGGAAGAGCAGTACGAGATACCTAGGTGGCACAGTCTCAGCGAGCACGTCGACTTCGCCCACTACTACCTCCACGTTCTACTAAGTGTCGGGCCTGTATCGGCTGGTGCTAACGAAATGTACGCTCTCCTTTCTCCTTTCTCCGTCATTCCACTCATTCTGAATCCCTTGTTTGAAGTTGGGACGATCTTGACTGTCTCATGGAGCCTCCCGCACGCGGCGCGTACTTGGAGCCCATTGACGATAGGTATGTGCGATGTAATTCTATCATCCTATGATGATACTCATTCTCTTGCAGACACAAGAGGAAGTTTCATTCCGAGATTACTCAAGATCTGTCTGATCAGAAAGAGAACGTCCAAGTTCACATGGATCAGGGAAGTGAATGCGATGCAGACTCCTCAGAGGAGGAGGAGCAAGAGGAAGAAGTGTTCGTATCCCGTCTCTCTCCCCAGATTCGTTAACCAATGTTCTCCTAGTCTTCCACCGAAAAAGGCTCGAACGCAGAACACCCCCGTCGCAAACAACGTAACCCTTTATTCCCTACAGTCGCCTCCTCGGACAAGGCGTCCCTCAAAGCGGAGTTCCTTGCATCTCTCGTTACGTTCCCCGCAGATCTTCGAAGCACACCCGCTAGCCGCAAACATTTCCTGGAAACAGATTCGGCTGTTGATCACTCTGCGGCGCTCTATCCGAATAAGGTTATGTGTTATGGATGCAAAGAGTATAAGACGCTGGACGTGAGGCACCAGTACTACCTTAACAACTGGTTCGCGCATAGGCCGTGTTGCCCGAAGCTCTTCAACAAATGGCTAGCTAGTCGGGGATGAGAGTACTTACACACAGGTTTACTAGTCACTGTATATTATTCATTGAGTTTTGGTATATATATGGAAGATGGACTGGCAGCAGGCAAGGTCAGGCCTAGGTTAGGGTTATAATCTCTGTTTCCAACCATGATCACTCAAGCTCTACCCCTTTATTCCTTGCACGTATTGCAAAACGGGCCTGCGGAGTCGGAACACAAGATGCCATAGCGGACTACTTACATCCTCCTTTCTAGGCTTTCATGATTGCAGGTTAAGCCGGAAATGACTGCCAATCGAGGGGAAAAATTCTGATGTCTTTCGCTCCCTCGTCTTTTCGGACTCCTACGGCCTCGCGAACGCCTGCCGTGACCTCGAGTTCTATAAAGCGGAGAACACGAGTCTCAAGCGTACTCTGGTCAACAAGGCGAACCTCCTATGGGACGATCCCAATCGCCTCCGCGTATCGCGGTTAGAGAAACGCTTCAAGAGAAGAAGGACGAGCTCGAGGACGTCCGTTCCGCATACGAGGCACTTAAGGAGGTCGCCAAACAGACCGAAATTGCCAACTTTGAGCTTAGATCAGCTCTCAACAAGTTGACGGCTCGTCTCAACGACGCTTCCGCGGAGGTTTGTCGTTCTGTCTTTGCTTGGGAAGCACTATCTCATAGCGAGTCCTGTATGCTAGCTCGAACTATACCGCTGAAAGGATCTCAATCCGCATCGTCGTACTGTCATACAACCCTCCAGGGGATTCCGGCAGGAGACGGATGCTATTTACGATTGATGTCACTGGCCCTCTAGAATACCGTCTAGAATTTCCAAGACTTGATTGGTTGGCTGTCGTGTGGACCACGAGTCGCGAGCGCTCTCCGGGTCCTTCGCCGGCGTCCACAATTGATGGCAATGAATGGTGGACCGACTACGCCGACCTTATTTTGCAACTGCAGACGGGACCAATACGAACAAACAATGTAAATCTTATTGTTGATTCACTCACTCTTCCCCAAATGGTCTTTGTCGATCTTCAGGGAGGTGGACGCGAACTTTAACAATGGCACAGATAAACTCGGTGGTCCACAGCTCGGTCGCTACTATATACAAAGACCTGGGACGCCCCTGCCCATTTTCTCAGATCTCACCAACGTCGCGATGGACGCCCTATACGCTGCAGCTCGCTTGCTCGAGGACGCTTCCTCTGACGCGTCACTTGCGTACCCATCTTCGTCTCCTCATATCAGGTACTATCTGAGGCCAACATACTCTAGTAGTTTATTGATGTTCGCATCTAGACAGCCGCTGGCGCCCTCCCAATTTCCGTTCACTTATCAATGCCCTCCTCCCTCAACGTATGTATTCATAGAACTGCGTAACTCTATCACTCACTCGCGGATGTTGGCAGTGGGAGAACATCAGACGAGAAGGTCGTCGCTGTTGCCGAGCCACAGGCCAGCGAGATCGAGAATGCAGAGCTCGAGCCCGAGTACGTCCTCCGCACATCGCCAATGAAGTCTCCACTCATGCACCATCTAGGCGTCCAACAAAGCGGCAGTGTCGGCGTCGCCTCACATCCAACCAGGAGGCGTTCGAAAACTGGTTGCTCGAATACCCCGAGGAGACGACGTGTGATTCAAGATTTCGCGTCCTCCGGAGAGAAAGGCGCTGGATCAGGGTGTTCAAATTTAAAGAACATAAAGTTATATGCCGAAAATGCGACAAGGAAGTCCAGCTCAACAAAAAGACTCGAAGGATGAGTCGCCCTGGTTGATCTGCGCGTGGATAGACCATAGAAACTACTCCTGCAAAGGCATCTACGATGCGTTCCTAAAGGCACGGAAGTCGGGTGAACGGTGGGATGGGGAGTCGGAGTGGTAGGACATTGTATTAATATGTAAATTCTTCGGACACTGCATTGTACTATACTCACCTCGATAACATGTAATAATTCTTCGCCACGCCCGAGACTGCTCAAACTAAGTAATGAGTAACACTGGCGTGTTTCCATCGAAGCAGTTGTGCTGGTAGACAACCTGAGTTCCTTCATGCGCTCTTGTTCGACGATAGTACTTAGGTCTACTTCGTACTTTTTCAAGTCCTCCAACGCCGACAAGAAGTGATCCCAGATTACTTTCGCGCGGCCTTCCCGAGGGTTGATCACACATTCAAACGGAAGTGGCGTAACCATGAATTCCTAGTATTTGCACCCTGAGTAGGGACGTGGAGTCACAGAATCTCGACCCACAGAGAGTCACTCAAACAAACGGTGAAGCACGGACAGGAAAAACCATTCTACGGTCCTCTACAATAGATTAAGTAAAAGGATACACAGAGCACTGGCGACAGAAAATCAGAGGAGTAAAGTCTACACTAACATTAAATAACAATCACGATGTAAAGTACCGACCCGTAAATGTCCAAGCACGAATTGGCCCGCGACAGTAGCGTATGTACACCCCACAGGTCTCCTCCACGTACACCCACAGATGCATTCCCTCCAAGCCCAAAAAGCACCATCCTGCGCAGCCCAACGATACAAGGTACACACGAGAGGGAGTCGTTCAAGTCCAACACTTGGATGGTATTCTGACGACCTCTGAGGGCAGCAAGACATCGCTGCCCTACCTCTTGTGAGGCGTCGTCAAGTCCCTCGAGTGTCGATGTATGCTGGCGGTGCGGACAGAATGTAGGATAACATGAGAGCGAGTCGGTCAAGTCGCAAGACTTGGGTGGTATTCTGACGACCTATGAGGGCAGGCTGCCCTTCCCCTTGTGGGGCGTCGTCAAGTCCCTCGTGTGTCCGTTGTATGGCGCGGGTGTGAAAAGAAGACAGAGGATGGCAGGATATCACGAGAGCGAGTCGTTCAAGTCGCAAGACTTGGGTGGTATTCTGACGACCTATGAGGGCAGCAAGACATCGCTGCCCTACCTCTTGTGAGGCGTCGTCAAGTCTCTCGTGACTCCTAGGATCCTCTGTCAACGTCAAAGATGGATGCGTGAGTGGGCGCGAGTGTCGGGGGCAATGGTACATCTGGCAGAAGCGAGCAGTTCTATGGGTCTGGAGGATGAGAAGTAGAGAAAGGTATTGGCGGAAAATAGAAATGGAGAGTAAAGATGAGGATGGAGGAAAGAAAGAAAGAGACAGGAGCGTCCTAATCTGAGTCGGAGTCACGTTCGGAATCAGAGTCTGAGGCGGAAGAGTCCGAGTCTGAGGCAGATTCTACATCCCCATTGTACTCCCCATCGGCTGGGGCACGCCTCCGAACACGAGTAGCACCCTCTTCGGAGTCGCTCGAGGACGAGGACACAGCAGACAATGACGGAGAAGGCGGCATTTGTGGTGTCTCGGTATGGACGGGGCGAGTTGCTAACTGGCAGCATGACATGCAGAGGAGAGGGCGAGGCGACGGCGACTTGAGTTCAGCCTCAGCGACCTCGACGCATCGAGCGTAAATAGGATCCATCTCCTGCCAAGGTACTCCATAGCATTGTATCACAGCAGTGCCGAATTTCAAGCAGAGGGAAGCGGCAGCGAGGTCCTTTCGGCGATAGGCTTCGAGCTACGGGACTCGCCATGAGACAGCGTTTCACGAGAGAAGACAGAACGACATACCTCTATGGAAGCCTCATTGAGACGAGACGTCAACGAGTTTACATGTGATCTCAACTCGAAGTTGGCAATTTCGGTCTGTTTGGCGACGTCCTTAAGCGCCTTGTTTGCGGAGCGGACGTTCTCGAGCTCGTGCTTCTTCCGCTGAAGTGCTTCTTCAGCGGCGATTGCGCGCAGGCGATTGGGATCGTCCCAAAGGAGGTTCTCCTTGTCGACCAGAGCGCGCTTGAGACTCGTGTTCTCCGTTTTATAGAACTCGAGGTCACGGCAGGCGCTCTCGAGCTTCGACTCTAACGCCTTTCTCTGTTGGATGTAAGTACATATTCGTGAGGAGGTGCATAAAGAAGACGCACATCGATTTCGGCCTTGTGGTAGTGAGTCGCTTGGCTGACGTGCTGCGTTGCCTGAGAAGTGCGCCGCGTTACGGGCGGGATCTTCGTTGAAGATGGAAGGATGTTTGATGTAGAGGCGGTTTGAAGGGCAGCAGGGCGACGCGGTGCGTTCTGAAAAGCGGTATAAAGCATGCACTCAAAATGGAAATGAAAACAACTCACGGGCCAAACAATCTGGACGTCGATAAGAGGAACAGACTTCTCAAGTCGGTAGATAAAGTCTCCAGCAAATTGGATGAAGTTGCAGATGCAGAGGAGGATGAATGTAAACATTTTACGTTCAGGTGAGGAGGTGGTAGATTCAGGTGGTGACGGTCTTGGGCATCATTCATCGCGAGTATATATAGTCGGTGCATGTACAAAGTAACAGTCCAAGGCCTCTCCTGTCAAAGGATGAGGTACGCGTAACCCTAACCCTAGGGTTTCCGCTTTGACCAAGCGAGGCGGACAGATAAGCCTGCGCATTGACCACAAAGACCCGTGTTATGCGAATGAGACAACTAAACATTGCAGGTTCGCCTCACATCTGAACTGATAGTTAAATTGTGACAGGTCTTTGCGCTGATACCCCAACGCACCAATAGACTGCTTGATCGAAGCAAAGAGCCCGCCGTGCACCCATGCCCAACGCTGCCGCGACTCCGCGGATGTACCCCGAGGACAGCGACACGGCTAGTTTGACCCCGCCGAAGGCTGACGTCCTCACGACAGCCAAGTAGAAATGGTGGTTGCGCTAGTATCCAGCGAGTCATGGGGAATGACGGAGCCCTACGCTGGTATGGCCATTAGCTCTCTAAACCATTTAGAACGCGACTGTCTTGCTCACCTTTACGGCTCAACGATACACCCCTGCCATCCATTTATTATAGGCTAGTCCTGCATCCCAATGCTTGTCGATTATCGCCGCCGGAATCATAGCGCGTCAGACAGGCCATATCTACGAAGAATCTGAAAATGATCCGTGTAAAATCACTTGGGCACTTACACATAAACCGTTCTCTTCCAAAAATACTGCGGAATGGTGTGCAATCCAAAAGTCAGCCCAAGTACACGTGGATGCCTGACTCTTGTTCAAGGCAGAACGTAGTCTGCTATGACAGCTTGTGGGTGTCGACAGTACAAGACCTTTACCGGTATAAGGTAGGTCAAAGGTAGGTGATCGCGGTCGGGAAGCAAGCGAGCGTAACCCTAACCCAAGTGATCTTGCGCCTCATATCATGTCAGAAAAGCGATATTTAATATAATCAATCACAATGCACTAAGATACAAAACAACAATACGATAGGAAACTGTCTCTCACGCCCGTTCAGCAAGCCATCTGTTGAACAGCCCCGGGCAGAGCGGCCTGTGTTTCAGCCAATTCGTCAAATAATACGACCTTCCTCTTTTATCCAGGCTCTTATACTTGCGGCACCCAGAACACTTGACACGGTCAACATACAACTCTGCGTCGTGGTCGACGCACGGATCATTTTCGAGAAACGCCTTCCTCTCGTCCTCCTTGTTGAATCGGATAGATGGCCGAATGAGGGAGTCGATGAACTCCCGCCGCAGTGATTCTTCGTCCACAGGCGCCGATGGAATAGATTGAAGGGCCTCTTCTGTTGCCCCAATTGTGCTTCGAGTTCTAAGCCTTTTCGGTTGAGGGCTGCAGAAAGCTATCAATAACATATCAATGGGCAAGAGAATCACGAACGTTTCCTCTTCCTCCTCCGACTCGTCCACGTCCGACGAAGGCTGGTTTTCCTTGTTGTGATAGGCGACCTCGGGAGCAGTTGCTGAACTACGACGCCGCCGCCTGTTCAGGTTCCTAAGTCAATGCGTGAGGTTAATAATACAACGGCCAGGTGCATGTAGGTCTTACGAAGAGTTGAAAGCGTTTAATGGCCACGGCCCCAAATACGGCATTTTAGCAGCGACATCACGGAGAATGAACAAATTGTCCAAGCTATAAAATGCAATGAGCATGTTTGTGACAATATAGAGAGAGTAAGAGCGCACTTCAAGTTTGGAGGGATGACGATAGTAGGTACACGATCCCTATGGGACTCTCGCTCCGCTTCCAGAGAGACAGGATGGGCTTCGTATCGCTGAAGCTCTGCGACACCAACGGTAGACGCGTCCTCTACGTCTGGGTCGGCGAGGCGCGGGAGAGTAGACCTAAGAGCGGATTGCATAGATAAGCAGATAGAGACAACGAAGCCAGCTCCCAGTCTTTATACAATTTCTAGCGCGTGTCTTTGCATTCCATATTCGTACACAGGATGGTCCAAGTGAACAATGGCCGAGTAGGCAGCACCTAATCGGGTAGAGGACGTCAGGGTCGACCTGCTTCGTTGCGCGAGTGGCACAAAGACTTTTGACCGCCAACGCGACCAAACAGTGGGACAATAGGATGCTGACAGGGGTATGCCGTAGCAATGCGCTCCCGTCCTTTTCAGTCAAGTATTCCGGCCCTTGGATGTAATCGTCCCACCGTGAGTGAGAAAGACCCCGTTCCGAAACGGAGCAACCGCGAGAAGTTAGGCTTACAGTTGTCCAGCATCATCGTGCTTCCCTTTGGGAGGACATGTCCCTTGTAATACGAAATTCAGTACGACAATAATCTTGAGGAGAATAGCGAGCACATACGAAAACGTCCTCAATCACATCGTAAACGGAGACCTCAGCCTGAGGATTTCCTTAATCAACGCTTGCACAAACGGCAGATCTTCTAGATCGGCGCGTTCAGGTATTCTCCTGTAGCTGGTGAGCGAGGCATTTACGACAAGTATCAATGATAGCAACCTTGATGGCCGAATGCGTAAATTTCCTCACAGAGGATCCGAATTCCTGCAACGCTTGAGGCCCGGCGAAGACTCGGCACGATATGGTACGTACCGAAGGATTGTCCATGAGCTCGTATAACAACTGCGCACTCTCTGCCTTTATGGGTGATCGCTTAGCGGCATTCTGTCGCGACAAGAACGTGGTAATAGGTTTGCCCATCGTTTTCAGTTCCGGAGCTACAGTAAATGTCTGAGTTGAGTCCGAAGCTACGACGAATATGCTTACTTACTAGAACCGGTGAATACGATATGGAGGCCGTCTGAGCAGAGGTTGAAGAGAAAGTTGGACGGACGCGAACTTGCGATCCAGCCCATCTTGTCGACGACTTCCCGTATCGCAGTTGCACTTGGAAGAACGATGATCGTATGCGACGCGGCTTTGAGCTTTAAACAGTTCATCAGACAAGAGCCAGCGCAGAGGCCCTTATCTGGGCGCTGCCGGGTAAGTACTTCAGTGTTTGATAGAGCTCAGGACAATAAGTAGGACAAAGCGGGAGAGAGGAAATGCGCCGACGTCTCTATCTGCTGAGGCTCCGCCTGAAAAAGTATCTTATCCGTTACACAAGGTTATGATGGATAAAACGCCAATTAGGAGACACTATGTCGTGGGGAAAGAAACCATCCCTGTTCTGATGCTTGGTTAGGCAGATATCTGATACACGATCACAGAAGCCAAGGATAACGAGTGCATTAAAAAACGCGGCTCTAAGTACAAGACATGCATCGAACGTCCATACATGCGCTGTATCTACCAATTCAAAGTTAAGTCAGCAAGACTGTCAACCAATTTAAAAGATTGCGTGAACTTACAAGAGAACGACCATCAGGCCCTTCAATCATCGTCCTTCTTCGGCGGCGGTCCGCAAGGTTGCAGCATTTTCTGCATCGCTTCAGTCATGTACAATCGGAAAGTAACAAGCACGCACTTCGGTCATCTCGAATTTGACGCGTCCGGTTGCCTGCCCATCGGCAATGGCAAGGAACGAAAGAAGGGATGGGTGTCCTACGATGGAGGAGAGCGTATCTCGGTGCTGGTGAGTGATCCATTCACTGTATAAAGTTGCAATGAGTATCTTTGGGAGGTGACATTCCAGGGCGTACTATTTCGTTAGGTCCGCATGCCCTACAGAGAAACGTGAGCCTTATATATACACGAAGTCCAAGCTGGACGTACCAGTTCCTGTATAACGAGCGTGCACTGTCCTGAGTCAGTCGAAGGTCGCGTCTGGGTAAAAAGTAAAACGACGGACAATGCTCTAGCTGCGTGTTAGCAGTGTACCGGAGTTCTGAGGACTACGTGGGAATCGGTAAGGTACAAATGAAGGGCAGAAGATTAGAAGACAGGTTCGCTCACCATGGTCGACGTTGAAGAAAGAGTGCGCTGCAATCAGTTACCCGCTTAGCCGGGCCGTACTCTCACGCTCACGTGCTACAACTCTGACTTCATTTTGTCCTCTTTCCGCCATCATCTTCGCCTCAATCACTCAGGCGCAACGCGTGTCCACTTTGTATAAGCACTCGTGTTGTGGTTTGGTTAACGATTTCAATTACACATCTATCATATCGACTTTAATAAGCTGTTTTCTTAGAAACTACTCTGAGTCATCCGAGTCCGAGTCTTGACTCGCCGAATGCTCTGTATCATGCTCCGACTCTTCTTCACCGAAGGCATCTGGTTCAAGATAGACAACCGATATCGCGGCAAGGACTTGCTCCCACCGCCTTGAATCCTCATCTTGGCGCGCCACTGCTTGGTGAATTTCATCTCTCCACGCCAAGGAAGCTGTTAACTCCTCCAAAGTAAAGATCAGACGCTACGTGAATGAATTCAGTATAGGATGAGTGAGAGTGGGCGGTCGCCTACCTTGTGTGCACGGGAGCGCGAAAGTAACATATTATGGAATGACAAGGGGCTCGGTAGCATGGGGCCGTCATCACTGGCGAGAGAATAGACAGTGTTATGAATATCCAGAACTCGAAGACGGGGAAAAACGAGCATTCCATCTTCGGACGGAGTGAGGACCTGAAGAAGCTTGTCAGAGATGATATCTCCCGACAGTTCCAGCTCCTCGACGCCATCCATAAAAGACAGGAAGTGTAGGAAGTTCTCGGGGTTGATAGACTTCAGGTCTAGATGAACTCCTAGAGATTTTACGGATGGAAAATCGGGGTGAGACGACACCGGACATAATCCGTCGGGTTCGCAGTAATTCAAAGCGAAGTGGCTCAACAGAGGCATCCGGAGAAGCGCTAGATAACCAGACAGATGGTTTATTTCGTCCGGGCTCGTAGACCCAGCTACGGAGAGCTCGAGATGCGTCAACGACGGCAGAACAACGGGCTCTACGACTTCCAAGCTAGTAAGTCCCACCACAACGTATGCGACCAGAGACCGCAAAGAAGTCATCTGCCTGAGTACGTCCAAGTTCTCTGTGTAAAACGCGTGGTGCTCACAATTATATTGGACGATCTGGTTCCAAGGCATGAGGACCGATTGAAGGATCAGCGAAGACTCAGAGGTGATAGTGATAGACCGGAGCAGTGGCACGGACGAGAACACATCAACGTCTTGTTCGTTTGCGGCGATGGCTGGGTGGCGGCTTTGAATCTTCACACTCTCAAGCAGAGGGAAAGTGCACCCTTTGAAGAGAAGAATTTCTGACAATGGAAGATCAAGAACGGCACTCTTCCACCGGGCTGTGGTGGCCTGTATGATATGGCGGAGGGCATAATGTCCTATCCAGTCGTTCATCACCTGAACCGTAATGTCAAGAGGGAGAGCTCTCGACCTCTCTATGTACAGAGTCATGAGATACACCATTTGTCGATGAACTCCCCCAATTGGTCCATATATCGTGAAGTCGAAACACGGCCTTGTCCAGAGGGAAGGGAAAGAAAGGACGAGCCGGCGCCACCTGCTGCAAACATAGGATAAAGTCCACGGTGCTTGATCCGTGTAGAGAGAATTCCGTGCTCTAGCATCATAGTCGACGCACTGCGCAAAGATGAGGCAAAGGATTTCGTTCGGGACAGATCGGAGGGGATGCGTAATCTTCTTGGCGCTCTTGAGAACAAAAGTAACGTCGTCGACATGTTGTTTGATGGATTTGACGGTCTGTTTGGCTTCCGCGAGAATCTTGTGTAGGTCGGAGAGCTGATTATCGGACTTGGAGATGATAGAACGAAGCTCGGAGGTTTCGCGGTGGTTTGGTGGCGTGTTGACTTCGGCCAGGTGTTGAAATCGGTCCAAGGACGGAGTCATAGCAGAGTCCAGGGCCTCTGTACGAGAAAGGCATTCTACCGGTTGCATGATTCTTGGCTGCTATCGCAGAGGGTGAATCAATCTACGCCACCTGGACAAACTTGACACGTACCTTCGACGAGCTGACTAGAAGAGCGGTTCGGGATGCTTGTCTACCATCGTAATGAGCATATCAACTACGGCTGCAGATGAAGACGCGTGGCTTACCCGTTATTGCGGCGAAGATGATGGGGGCAGGAGGAAAGAAGTGCACGTGGTCTTTTGCACTCTGCTCCACGTTTAAGTACTGCGCTGGGGGGCAGTGCCCATCACGATTGTGCCTTTTGATGAGATCAGTGAGACGCGCTGTCGACTCTGGATTCGCTGATCCTGCATATCCATTTGAACAAAGTGTTGTATTATGATTGATTATAGACAATGTCAATGGTGCAGTGCACTCATGCGCCCGTCGGGGCTCTTCCAGCTAGGCGAAGGCGAGACATTGAACGTACAGCAGTGGCTCGGGACCGCTGACATTTTTGGATCTAGGTGTGCGGTAGGTTCAACTTAACAAATCCACCCTATAACGTTCGGAGTCAGCTCAAACCCAAGATTGACATCAAACACGTACATGAGCTCTCCGACGCGCAACGAAAATCGATCTGGGCATCCGTCAACTACGAGGTAGGGCGAACGCGTAACAGTAACACTCACCGAATCCGATGCAATCCCGGCTCACCAGACTTTGGCGTAGGCGGCTTCCAGAGAACACGGCTGCCGCGGGGTTGGGTGGAGAATTTGAATGGCGGGCGGGCGGACATCGTAGTCATCGGTTCTGGAGTCGGGCGCGTTCGGGATGCAGTAGAAGACTTCTGGATTAGATTATTGTCGGCATGGACAGTGGCAGAGAGATAGAGCCGGCACGTACCGCGCGGCGGGATCGTTCATGGCGTATACATCTTTGCCTCCCACGGTTCTCCTAGTACAGAAAGGTTTTGGGATTGGGACGTGGAAAAGAAAGAGCGAACGTACCGCAATGTCAGGGTCATGTAAAGAGCGTCGTTGTTGTTCAGCCAAGTCGTCCTGAGAAACATCAGACTATACGACACGCTGAAGATTACGAAACTGACCTCAAGTCTCGTAGCTTCCTCCCTAGGAGTCGTGAAGAAATTCAAAGCAAGAATAGCGCCAGCGCCGCAGAGGAGAATTAGTTCTGGTAGATAGTCGCCCATTGGGCGCGTGGGGAATGCAGAAAAGCGAGAACCGAGGTCGCCTTTATACATTCATGCACACATGATCGCCATTGTCTGTCGAAGGTGTTGCCCAAAACGAGAGGCCACCCGAGTCGCATTGTTCTCAAGTGGCACGGTCCGGGTCATTGTCCAACAAAGAGCGCGAGATCAAGCAGTCGTGACGAGAAGCTTCTACGGCGCCAATCATAACTGCGAATCTGAAGACAATTAACGTTCACAATATTGTACTGAGCAGCAATACAGGAAGTGGCTGTTCACAGCGAAAAGTGTGGCGGGCCGAAAGTGCCGGCTCATAATAGGCGGTTGCCAAGGTTAGGGTTACAGGCTGTTCACCTCAAAAGGCTTCAAAAAAGGGCATCAACTCCCTGTGGACATACATGATATGGTAAAGCTAGTCATACATCGTGGAATATCTACATTAACGGTGGAAGTACCATATATGGGGCGGAATATCGAGGAACGAACTGGAATAAGAAACAGAAGAACGATAAACAAAATCGACTAGTGACGCGCGATGGATAAAAAGAAAGGCGAGATGTGTCGCATAGTGGAAAGGATGATCAGAACCCGCCTATACCGCTTGATTTCCTTCAGCCTCATCACCCTCCAACAGCCTTCTCCTCTTCACATTCCTATTAACCGCAAACTTCATCCCCACCCTCTTCTGTAGACGCATCACCTTCTGCGGCGGGACAGCCTTCGGCACACACGCCGACTGAAGTTGCATTTTCGGACGGTCGTCGCGTGGCGGCATGGGTTTCGGGACGTATCGCGCTAGGGTATCATCTCTGTACCGCGTTAAGAAGTCATCGCTGTCGCCCTCCTCGCTGTGTAGCAGTATGAATTCCTCGCTGTGTGGCGGTATTGGCTCCTCGCCTTGTCGCGATATCGATGGCCTAGGCGCGGCACTAGCACGGTTGGAAGCGAGTTCGACTGTCGCTGAGGCAGCGATGTGTGGCGCGAAAGTGCCCGCCTTGGTACGTTTGTTGGTAACTTTGGGTCTGGAGGCGAGCGAGGTGTTGGCTGGACGAATGGAGGACATTGATGAGCCAACGTTAATGCAAGAGACTGGATGGTGGTGATGGAACAAAGGTGACCTGTATGATCGATCGCAGGGCGAGGCGAGTTTTGTTGCTCGTCCTGCCGTTGCCTCCTTATATTACGGTTTGATCAGGCGGGCGTTGATGCCTGCACGCCTTTTCGTAAACGACGGAGTGAACAATGGGTGAGTGCTCAAACGCTGGGTGCTATATGTAAGTATCATGCATTCAGCGAGGAGGACAACTTGACACCTACATGGTACGTATATGTCCAGTACGCACCCCGTCGTCACGAACGGGACAACAGGGCGAGAAACGCGTAGCGATCAAGCCTCTCCATCTATATCCGACTAGAATCCGCGCCACATCATGTAGACAGCGCACTTCACTTCTTGACGGAGCGATGACGAGAACGGACTTTGCTTGGTTGTTGTGCAAGGAAGGGTTTACAGGACGAATGCCCACGCGAAAATCAACCTTCGAGTAGCAGACAGCATAGCATGGCTGGGCCATAGCAAAGACAACACGATCCGCATCGTCCCGCGTGTCTCATGTTGAAAATCCGTGTCATGGCAGTAGTAGGGGGTAGAGCGCGTGTTGCATCGAACTCCAAGCTAAGAGGTGTCCGTTCAGAGCGCACTTCGCGTAGTTCCTGACAGTCCGTGCTACGGCGGCGGTCAGCAAGAGCAAGACTAACAGAAAAAGTGAACTCACATCAAACAATAAGGCCAGAAAATTGCCAGAAAACGATCTTTGGAACACATACCAAAAAATAGAAAGCCCAGACGAGAAATAGAGCGTCCCCAAGGCTATGCATCTCGAAGGGTGACATATGCCTTGGGAACGTGCGCAAAGTCCTGTTCGAGACGCTCCAGCGGGCGCGATATAGTGCGATGGCGGCTGCGGATGTGATTGCGGATGTGATAGCGGGATATGGTTGCGTGCGCCAGTCCACGACGGGCGCGCCGTGACGAAGGGGATGGAATCGTGCGCCGTCGCTAGCCGTCACGACTGGTGCGCGGGGCGTTGGCGTGGTCGTGATGAATGCGAGCTTCAGGTCCTTGTATGCAAGGGAGTTGGGGTGGATGTGTGGAAGGATATCGCGTGCGACAACGGCTGGCGTGAGGAGGGCATCCGGCGAGGTGTTATAGGTCCTGCAACGCAGCATTGTAACTGGTCTGGAAAATGGAGAGCGATTGGGCGCAGGCGGCGCCAGCAGCGAGCGTGTCTACCGAGCGAGGCTCCATGGAGAAGACGAGGGCTGTAGACATGGTGGAGGAGGATTTGGTTGGTACGACCGACGACCGTGGAAATGTACGGAGCGAAGTTTGTCGCCGTCGTCCTGAGGGGCGCTGGAGAGCGGCGCCTCTGCCCAGGATCGCAAGTGGCGATGCTCAGGAGATATCATCTCGTCTACTCTCCTCCTCTTCGCCTCACTCCGATGTTTCCCAGTGCCTGTCCAGTCCTATTCGTCATCGCGCCTATGTGTTGAACGTGGAGGGGTCGAGGCGGATGGGCGTGAGCGTTGATGGCGGTAAAAAGCACATGATAGCAAGCCACGTTTTTCCCGCACCTGTCATTCTAAATCTGGGCATCACCGCCTTCTGCTATCCGCCATCACCAAGACAACGCGGGACGACCTCTCCCCTTCTAGCCGCCCATGGAAATCGATTGCTCCTGTTGCCGCTGCCTCTAGATCGAAAAACAAGACCCCTTGTATCTGCACAACTTACGATCTACACTCTATGAAGCACCTTACTTGAGTCTTGTCGCTGCGAACGCATACTGCACCCCCGCAGGCTTGCACCATCATCCGGGATCAGTGTTGTCCTCGGGTAAGGGATAGCCTGAGACTGTCATACATTCCATAGAGGACGCAACATCTTGACTCTGGAACTCGACGCCGCGCTGTCTGCTGACAGGCGTCATCCTCAAGGTGCGTGTCTTTTTTTCATTGTAATCTAGTACTGACTATACCACCACCGCAATGACAGTGTCCCCACGATGACGACGACGTGCTCGCGACGCCAACGACCCCGTCACCCTGACGACGACGGCACCAGGACGACAATGACGATGTACCCGCGACGGCACTCCCAGCATCCCCACCCAAAGACGACAATTTGGTCCTGCATAAGACAACCGTACGAGGACTGACGAGGGACCGAGAACATGAATCGGGAATCTAGACGAATTTCAGGGGTCTAGCACGCGTTATGCAGGCGTTGACGATGGGAGGCGGCGCTTGGCAAGGGCAAAAGTTGAGGCGCACGATGATTGGACATCGACACCGACGACGAGAGCGTCGGGCATTTTTGCTGGCTGAAGTGTAACAAGAGCTTGGTTGCATCCAGCAACCTCAACGACAGTGAATCCTTAACCAAGACCTGGAAGGTGCTCGTTTCGCCTTCTTCACTGTCGTCCGTTGTTGCTGACAATGCCCAGGTCTGCATGCACCAAGATTGCTGGAACAGGGCCAACGCCTCAAGAACTTGACTTGGTAGCTTTTGCATCTCCAGAATCTCATCCCGACAATGCCAAATCCAAGCGCCATTTTAACTTCTAGACACTCATGACTACGCCAACCAACTTACTCGTGCTCGGAACAGGTTCGAGGCCAATTTCTAACCGTTTCTCTACTCTACAGGCATCACGGGACGGCAGACTATCCGTTACCCGCAGACCCGCCCTGCAAGAGGTTTCTTCGCTCTCTCGAAAGATGTGGGCATCCTCGTTGTAAACCATGTTCACGTCCTTCTAAAGCTAATGTGATGTGCAAGTCGTGGGTACCCCAGATGGCCCGTTCAAATATGTATGCTCTCTTCGTACCTTTCTCAACACGCACGCTCATTGTACCATGCTTATTTACCATTTCTCGCCTTGCTGTTTCCCTTCTCTCATCTGTCTTCCAGTTGCAGTCCCCCATTTCTCTATGTAGAGTTATATCCGAAATGGAACATGTGCTTTAACTACCTCGACTGCTTTTGTGCCATCCAGGATTGACCCGGTCTCTGCAGAAACTCGTGTTGTTACGGTAAGTATAAGTGTAAGAGTAAGATAAGTTTGAGTCTAGTGCACAAGGTGGAGTGTCTTAAGAATCTTATCTTATCTCGGTCGCGACCGAGCTGTCTTAAGATTAAGTGGTCATGTTTTATTCGGATTGAGCAGCGCAAATACGCTCGTCCTCGTTCCATCTTTCGTGAGCAGGCGCATCCGGAGCCCTATCCCCACCCCGCGCTCGTCCATCATCGCCAGACCTATACGGGTCCACGACCTCGCTCTTGTCTCCATCATCAAGCACGATATCGCTTCCCTTCAGAAGATGGTCAAAGGCCGGTAGTAGAAGTGATGATGGTTGTGTCCGCGCCCCAGGCGTGACATCAACTTTGGTTATATTTGGACTGGAGGATATAATACTCGGTACACTGAGAGAGAGCCGAACTGTAAGCCGAATGCAACAAGAAAAAAACATATGTAATCGTCAATGCTTCACGGCTTATGCAGGACTGGCGAAACAATGTCATCGAGCGAATGTTTCTCGGAAACCTTCTCTTTGGGACTCAACGCGGCTTCGGTGTGAGCATTAGTTTGTAGCTCTCGAGCAGCATCAGGTCCGTCGAAGAGGGCAGCGGTTTCCTCGAGAGACAAGTTCTTTGTCTCGACGACGACTGCAGGCAGGACAGGTGAGACGCATACTACTACCGCGATGTTGATACTCACAGAAGAACAGGAAGACGCATTCGCAGAAGAGCCAGACAACGTACACAATCTAAGGCGGAGATCAGACGGGTCCTCGGAAGAATATGGTGAATTGCATACGTAGTACTTCCAGCCAATGTTATCCAGTGCGACCGGATTCACATATTGATTGAAGATGAGCGCCAACACCACCGTAAAGGTGAACACGGTCAGGCCCTTGGCACGAAGCGGATAGGGCATAATTTCAACCGTATAAGTTACGGTCAATGGCAAGAAAGCAATGCTGTGTAATGGAGGTCAGCTGCAAGGCAAAATTCGAACGCCAAGACGTACTCATATGCAGCATAGAACAGGAACATGAATGCAAGAAGTCCATGAGCCGCGCCGGGAGTTCCCTTCTCAGAGAACACGCCAAAGCAAACGGTCTGGGCACTGAAGAAAATGAACATGCCGACGCCTGATAGTAGGAAGAGTAGACGTCGACCAGCTCTGTCGACGAGGAACGAAGCGAGGAGAGCCCATGCCAAGTTCCATATCTGGAGTATACCATTGATGAGCAGCTGTAGAGCTACGTTAGATACGCGAGCGCGGCATAGAGCAGATGAACCAACCTGCGTCGTCGAATCGGTGATATCGATAGCCGTGAGGATCTTGTTGAGGTAGGAGGAGGCAATACCATTCCCGGACCACTGCGAAAAGAATGCTATTGCGATGATAACGTTCACTCTTTTCCGATTTCCGACCGTTTTGATCAAAGCCTTCCAACCCACATTCGCAGCAACATTACGATCAAAGTCGATGGCGGCCTTGATTTCCTGGATCTCGAACTGTACTAACGGATCGTCGCTGGGGAACGCTCTATATGAGTACACCGCCCTATAAGACAAGGGCGTGGAACGTACCGGTTACCATCAGCGTGATAATATGCGATAACATCAAGTGCTTCTTCCTCTCTCCCTTTGCTCACCAACCATCGAGGAGACTCTGGTGCCCACCAAATCAAGACGACCTGGAGGAGGGAGGGCAGTGCTTGCAACGCCGAGGGAACTCTCCACGACCATGTATTATTGATCTTGAACGTCCCGTAAGTTGTCCAGGCAGCGCTACGAGACTACATGTCAGGGTGGCGTGAAGATGGGTTAACAGTACGGACATAATAGAACCCAAATACCAAAGAGAGGAAAGGCAGGATGTCAAGGGAGCGCGATACGTCGGGTAGGATATTTCGGTGACAAACAATGGGGCTGAGTTGGCTTGGAAATAGACATGGTCAGGTGGGCGAGTTTGATTAATCAAAAAATGTACCGGCAAAAGTCAGTCCAAAGCCAATGAGGAAGCTGATGCGTTATAGTTAGTGTTCGTGGACATTGAGAGGCTATGGTATGCGAGTACTTACCGGGCACCGATGAACATGCCAACAGATTGAGCTGCGGTTTGAATGGCCGTGGCCACAATCATAAGAAATGCACCTAAAGCCACCGTCCTCCTGCGTCCGATTCCATCAGATACGTATGGGGAGAAGGGAAGTGCACCCAGGGAGCCAATGGTCTGCATGCGCTGGGCATCAGCATATTATGATTTCTGCATGTCGCACATTACCTGAATGGCATTCAGCAGACCAAGTTTTCCTCCTGAGGGATGGTCAAAGTATTCCGCCCACTGCGTAACCGACTGCAATCCATTCATCATACTCCCATCGTAGCCATTATTCGACGAGGTGATGAGACTGAAGAAGGGTATGACTCTAGATCGAAGCAGAACGCGTCGCCCAGGACGTACAAAAGTACAATCCAACCGTTGAGAGCGATCAGTCTGCAAGATATTTAATTCTTTCACTCTCAATGACAACAGCAAACAAATACCTTCTGTTGTTGTACCATGTCCTCCTGGGGTCAATGAGATGGCTGAATCCACCAGCCCCCGCGTTCGCGACGGCGCCACCAGCCATACTCCTCGTGTACGATAGTCTGAAGGGCGAGTTGGGGTGTGGACACTGGAGAAGTAGAAGCGAAAGAGTCCTCGGATCCACTGAGGGAAGAGCTGAATCTATACGACTTCACGGATCAGGATCACGACGGACCACGCTCTGCTCGAACAGTGCGGATCGTCTCAGGCCATAGCCCCAAATATCGCAGGTCCAGGTACGCTCAACCCCCAGACTGCCCCATACTCGCCTTCTTCTTCTTCTTCTTCTGGAATACATGATCCGCCTAAATAAAACCTGCCCGACTCTCCTACCGAGAGTGCTTTGGTTCCCTTCCGCGCTCTGCCAAGAGCATGTCAAAAAGTGTCGTCAGAAGGAATATACAGACATTTCTCCGTACCTCTGGGGCGACAGGCTCCAGGTCTTGTTCGTTATCTACGTGGTGCGTGTACAGAGCCAAGGAAAGGAAGCCTCTGAGCATCTGTCAAGGATATAGTTAGTTCTCTCGTACGGTACGTGACGGGATTTCGTTACCGTTGACTTGTTCTATATATACAGAACTGGCCTGCTGAACGTCCTGGAGGCTGAAGCTCGAGTTGACGTTACGTCTCCCGGCCCGCGAGGATAACCTAGGATAACCGCGTTGTCGTTGATTCCGTCCATGTATGGCCATGGCTTCCCGCGTCAACGTAATCTTGTGCCCATACCGACGTCGCAAAAAGGACCAGCTGAAAAGACAAGCGCGTCGTTGATTCTGGCACAGAGGCGGCCGTCGATAAAAGCAGTTTAAGATGCAGAAGCGAGCAAAACCAGTGGTTTCGGTTAGGCAGGCGAAGTGATCCCGGGGTGTCAATACGAGCGACAGTCCCTCGCTAACAAGGGAGAGATTTTTGTACTTCAGAGCCTCGCACGACCAGACATGCGAGCAAAACTGCCACTCGAGCGCGTATCCAGTTTTGGGAAGATGATGGAAATTGACAAGCGGTACCGTGGGAACTTGGCCCAGCTTTCTCCTGAAACCCACCGTATTCGTTTTTTCTTGACTGAGGAACCCCAGATTCCTCTGTGTCGCAGGGCTCTTGAATGAATTCAACCTGGATCTCATGCCAGTAAAAGTGGACAAATCTTTTCTTGCGGTGTCGGACTGTACTTGACTAAGCGATGATAGTACTAGGGCTGCGATTACATTCCTCCTGCGTTTTCCATGGCCAAACTTTCTTACAGATAAGACCGTCGTGGATCTGTAGCCAACTCGTTGTCCGCTATACGTCTCTCAGATCTCTCCAACATCACGATGGACGCCCTATACGCTGCAGCTCGCTTGCTCGAGGACGCTTCCTCCGACGCGTCACTTGCGTTACCATCTGCGTCTCCTCCCATCAGGTACCCTAGTAGTTTATTGACGTTCGCATCTAGACAGCCGTTGGCGCCCTCCCAATTCAAGTTCACTTACCAGTGCCCTCCTCCTCCCCCAACGTATGTATTGATAGACTCACTCACTGATGTTAGCAGTGGGAGAACATCAGACGAGAAGGTTGTCGCTGATGCCGAGACAGCTCAACCTGCCGACTCACAAGCCAGCGAGATGGAGAATGCAGGGCTCGAGCCCGAGTACGTCCTCCGCACATCGCCAATGAAGTCTCCACTCATGCACAATCTAGGCGTCCAACAATGCGGCAGTGTCGGCATCGCCTCCCATCCAACCAGGAGGCGTTCAAAAAGTGGCTGCTCGAATACCCGGTGGACCCGCCGTGTGATTCCAAATTTCGCGTCCTCCGGGCTGGATCAAGGTGTTCAAATTTAAAGCACATAAAGTTATATGTCGAAAATGCGATAAGGAGATCCAGCTCAACAAAAAAGACTCCAAGGATGAGTCGCCCTGGTTGATCTGCGCGCGGATAAGCCATCGAAACTACTGCTGCAAACGCATCTACGAGGCATTCCTAAAGGTTTCTGCGAAATCGAAATCGAACTTGCACGTGGTCGTTTGCGTGCTCGCGCACAGACCATGTGCCTCGCGTTGGCTCTCGCAGGCTTGCCATTGGCGTCGACATCGAAAACAACGTCGAGCACCATGCCCGGGAGTTGCATATCAATGCAAGAAGTATATCTTGTGGGTGATTTACCTTAGAAAAAAAATGACCAACCAGTGTCTGGCAGACCGCGTCGTATCTGGCTGCATAACCGCATGGCTGGTATGGTACTGGTATGGTATTACCCGCATGGCGGGCATGGCACCACGCAGCACCAGACGGCGACCCCCACAGCTCCAAACTTTGAAACTTACTGATGATGCACGATCCTGTTATCGCTTTCTGTTCAAAAGCGGCGAATGTCTGGACTGTGCGCACCTCTCGGGTTTCCTCTCTCTCTTCCTCAGGACGGACGTAGTCTAGAATGAAGTCCCTTCATGACGCACTCTCTGCGGTTGTAGGTAAGACGTACACCGCCTTCTTGTTCAGTCAATACGACATCGTAACAGCCATCGGGCCTACTGTCAGCATTCCCTTTCGTTCCGGATGTTCATTCGCGTCTGACGCCTTTTCAGCTCGCGGTCGCGATGGCTTTAGCTGGACCAACAGATATCTGGTCTTTCATCCAAGGCTTTGTTTGGATGGAGCTCCACTTGATCTCCTTCGAGGTATGTTCATCTACTATTGAAGAGTTCCGAGCGCTTAGATAGTACCCTAGATCAAGAATCAGGTACGCGCCCCCGTCATTTTACGAGATCCCGATGGTGCTGATGTGTTATGTATTCGAGATGGTCGGTCTTGAAGAAGATCGACTTACTAAGCCCAACAGACCCATCGTCTCCGGACGCATCTCGCTGAATGACGCGCAGACCCTGTACCAGGTCGTTTTCGCCCTCTCCTTCTTGTACAGTGTCTACCATGGTCTCGTGGCATGCAGTGTCTTGTATCTCGTCGCCATCGTCACTCATAACGAAGTCGGTCTGTCGCGAAACTGGTTCTTGAAGTCCTTCTTGGGCTCGATTGGCTATGTCTGCTACTGCTGGGGAACTACGGTTATCTTCGGTGAGCTCTCACCAACAGGATTTCTTCGTGCCGATGTTGATTTGCCGACGATGATAGATCATAACAAGCCTCTCTCGCAGACCTCTGCCATCGCGGTCATCCTGAGCGGCGTCATTCACACTACGACGGTATGTTATACTACCGTCACATAGGATTTCGATTGATTACCTTCTATAGGGTCATGCCCAGGATTTCCGTGACCGCTCTGGAGATGCCGCCATTGGACGTAAGACGCTGGCCATCATGTTGCCTCAGTGGCTTGGCCGCTGGTCGCTCATGGCCCTGGTGTATTCGTGGACTGGCGGCCTCGTATACTACTGGCAGCCTCCCATCCCTGTTTCCGTAGGATTCGCGGCCTTGGGAGTCAACGCTATGGTCCAGTATTGTCTGGACTACTCGGAGGAGGCGGATCGCAAGTCTTACTGGTGGTACAACGTGAGCGATCCTCTTGAACTTGTGGTTATTGGGATCTGATTCGTCCTAGATATGGTTGATCACGGCGCACATACTTCCCGTCTTCAAGCGCCTTGCCGACGCGGGAATCAAAATTCCTTTCTCGATGTAATCCGCTTTTGATGTACAGTGCTTTCCGGGGTGTCGGTTGCATGTATATAACTTTCAAGTTATATTCTTTTCTCTCTGTTTCCGTTCAAGTCCATTGCGGGAGATTCCTGAGCCCGATCGTTAGCAACCTCTGTCCCATGATCGTAAAGCGAGCTCGTTAGCATCGAGTCGACTCGTGATCTATACTCTATGAAGCACCTTACTTGAGTCTTGTCACTGCGAACGCATACTGCACCCTCGCAGACATGCACCATCATCCGGGATCAGTGTTGTCCTCGGGTAAGGGATAGCCTGAGACTATCACCCACATAGTATGTACAAATTACTTATCAACAAAGTGACTTTTTTGTGCCCGGCCTGCAGCTGGGCTCTTTAATCTTATAACATGCAGACTCATCATGTCGGTAGTACGCTTATACGTACCATTAAAAAGAATCGGTACGGGACATTACCTAGTTGGCAGCTACCGGTGTTCTCTATAGTAGAGCTCGTGAATGCTAACAATGTCGACCGCGAGTCCGATTGACTTGAAGAAAAAGTTAGTTTGTGAATATTTTGTACATGGTATGTATGATAGTCTCAGGCTATCCCTTACCTGAGGACAACACTGATCCCGGATGATGGTGCAAGTCTGCGAGGGTGCAGTATGCGTTCGCAGTGACAAGACTCGAGTAAGGTGCTTCATAGAGTGTAGATCGTAAGTCGGTCAAATACAAGGGGTCTTGCTTTTCGATCTATAGGCAGCGGCAACAGGAGCAAAACGGCGAGTCGTCCCGCGTCGTCTTGGTGATGGCGAGTAGCGGAAGGCGGTGATGCCCAGATTTAGAATGACAGGTGCGGAAAAAAACGTGGCTTGCTATCATGTGCTTGTTACCGCCATCAACGCTCACGCCTATCCGCCTCGTTCAACACATTTCCCGCGGACTGAAGCCTCTGGCGCGACTGGCCAGGCATTGGGAAACATCGCAATGAGGCCAAGCGGAGGAGAGCAGACGAGATGATAAGATGTGGGCACAGCAGAGCATCCGCAGTCCCTCAGCATCGGGACAGGCGTATCCTGGGCAGAGGCGCCGCTCCCAGCGCCATATACGGCGCTCCTCAGGACGACGGCGATAGAATTCGTTTCGTACATTTCACGGTCGTCGGTCGTACCAACCAACCCTCCAGACCTCGTCTTCTCCATCGAGACGCTCGCTGCTGGCGCCGAATTTGAGCCCTGCGCCCAATCGCTCTCCGTTTTCCAGACCAACTACGAAGCAGCTTCCTGCAACGCGACCTATAACACCTCGTCGGATGCCCTCCTCACGCCAGCCGTTGTCGCACACGATATCCTTCCCCACGTCTTCCCCAACTCCCTTTCATACAAGGACTTGAAGCTCGCATTCATCACAATCACGCCAACGCTCGGCGCACTAGTCGTGACGGCTAGCGATGGCGGACGCTTCCATCTCCTTCGTCACGGCGCGCCCTTCGTGGACTGGCGCACGCTGCACGCAATCATAGCCCGCTATCACCATCGCACTCTACCGCGCACGCTAGAGCGTCTCGAACAGGACTTTTCGCACGTTCCCAAGACATATGTCACCCTTGTACTCTCGCTATGCAGGGCATGTCCGTCTCGTCAACGCCGTCGAGACGAGGAGAACGACCTTCCATTACCTTTTCCTTCAGGATCAAGAAGCTACATTTTCCTGAGGTAACTCCCGGAAGGCATTAGCCCGAGACACGTTATGGATTGAAAAAGAGAGGTTCGTGATCCTGATCATCCGTCCTTCCCGCACTCATTAGTTATAGTCATGGCGTTGACGATGCATAGCCTCGGTGACGCTCAAGATCGTTTTCTGGCCTTATTGTTTTATGTGAGTTCACTTTTCTGTTAGTCTTGCTCTTGCTGACCGCCGTCGTAGCACGGAGTGTCAGGAACCACGCCAAGTGCTGCTCTGAACGGACAACTCTTAGCTTGACCAACACGCGCTGTACCTGCATGACACGGATTTTCCGCATGAGACACGCGGGACGATGCGGGATCATGTTGTCTGTGCTATGGCCCGGCCATGCTAGGCCGTCTGCTACTCCACCACGACCGCCAGGTCTGTCTCCATATTATCTTACGCTGACTAGAAGGTTGATTTTCGCGTAGGCAGGCCCTTTCACATTCGTCCTGTAAACCCTTCCTTGCATAACAACCAAGCAAAGTCCGTTCTCGTCATCGCTCAGTCAATAAGTGACGTGCGCTGTCTACATGATGTGGCGTGGATTCTAGTCGTATATGGGAAGAGGCTTGATCGCTATGCGTTTCTCGCCTTGTTGTCCCGTTCGTGGTGACGGAGTGTGTCCTGTATATATATGTACATACCATGTAGGTGTCAATCCTCGCTGAATACATGATACTGACATATATCGCCCGGCGTTTGAGCACGCTCACCCATTGTTCACTCCGTCATTTACGCAAAGGCGTGCAGGCATATACAACGCCCGCCTGATCAAACCGTGATACAAGGAGACAACAGGACGAGCAACAAAACTCGCCTCGCCCTGCGATCGATCATGCAGGTCACCTTTGTTCCATCACCACCATCCAATCTCTTGCCTCTTCGTCGTCTCAGCAATGTCCTCCATTCGCCCAGCCAACACCTCGCTCGCCTCCAGAGCCAAAGTCACCAACAAACGTACCAAGGCGGGTACTTTCGCGCCACGCATCAACGCCTCAGCGACAGTCGAACTCGCTTCCAACCGTGCTAGCACCGCGCCTAGGCCATCGATACCGCAACAAGGCGAGGAACAAATACCGCCACACAGCGAGGAATTCATACTGCTACACAGCGAGGAGGGCGACAGCGATGACTTCTTAACGCGGTACAGAGATGATACCCTAGCGCGATACGTCCCGAAACCCATGCCGCCACGCGACGACCGTCCGAAAATGCAACTTCAGTCGGCGTGTGTGCCGAAGGGTGTCGCGCCGCAGAAGGTGATGCGTCTACAGAAGAGGGTGGGCATGAAGTTTGCGGTTAATAGGAATGTGAAGAGGAGGAGGCTGTTGGAGGGTGATGAGGCTGAAGGAAGTCAAACGGTATAGGCGATTACCATTTCCACTATGCGACACATCTCGCCCTTCTTATTATCCATCGCGCGTCACTAGTCGATTTTGTTTATCGTTGAATTCTGTTTCTTATTTCCGTTCGTGGCTCGATATTACGCTCCATGTATGATAGACCCGCCGTTAGTGTAGATATTCCACGATGTATGACTAGCTTTACCGTATCATGTATATCTCATAGACTGTACACAGGGAGTTGATGGTGACCTGGCAACCGCCGATTATGAGCCGGCACTTTCGCTGCGGACACCCACTTCCTCTATTGCTCAGCACAATACTGTGAACGTTAGTTGTCCTCAGATTCGCAGTTACGATTGGCGCCGTAGAAGCTTCTCGTCACGACTCCTTGATCTCGGGCTCTTCTAAGTTGTTAACAATGGCCCGGGGCCACTGAGAACAATGCGACGCAGGAGCGCATTGGCCCTTGGACAGACACTGGCGATCATGTGCGCATGAGTGTATAAAGGCGACCTCGGTTCTCGCTTGGCTGCATTCCCCTCACGCACAATGGACGACTATCTACCAGAGCTGATTCTCCTCTGCGGCGCTGGCGCTTTGAATTTCTTCACGACTCCTGGGGAGGAAGCTACGAGACTTGAGGTCAGTTTCGTAAGCTTCAGCGTGTCGTAGGGCCTGATGTTTCTCAGGACGACTTGGCTGAACAACAACGACGTTCTTTACATTACCCTGACGTTGCGGTACGCTCGCTCTTTCTTTTACATGTCCCAATCCCAAAACCTTTCTTTCCTAGGAGAACCGTGGGAGGCAAGGACATATACGCCAAGAACGATCCCGCCGTGCGGTACGTGTCGGCTCTATCTCTTTGCCGCCAACAGTAATCTGATCCAGAAGTCTTCTACTACTGCATCCCGAACGCGCCCAACTCCAGATCCGATTACTACGATGTCCGCCCGCCCACAGTTCAAATTCTCCAGCCGGCCCCGCGGCAGCCGTGTTCTCTGGAAGCCGCCTACGCCAAAGTCTGGGGAGCCGGGATTGCATCGGATTCAGTGAGTGTTTCTTGTACGCGTTCGCCCTACCTCGTAGTTGATGGATGCCCAGATCGATTTTCGTGGCGCGTCGGAGAGCGCATGTACGTCTTTAATGTCGAACCTGAGTTTGAGCTGATTCAGAGCGTTATAGGGTGGATTTGTTAAGTTAACGATCTCCTGAGAGAGAAAGGTGTGTTCCGGTCATGCGGGTGGCTCGGAAATGCTGACGTTTTTGAATCTAGGCGTGCTCAGCACGTACGTTAGAGGTCTCGCCTGTACCTAGCTTGAAGAGCCCCCGACGGGCGCATGCGCACACTGTACCATTTACATTCTCTACAATCAATCATAATACAACACTTTGTACAAATGGATATGCGGGATCAGCGAGTTCATCGACAGCGCGTCTCACTGATCTCATCAAAATGCTGTACAATCGTGATGGGCACTGCCCCCCAGCACAGTACTTAAACGTGGAGCAGAGTGCAAATGACCACGTGCACTTCTTTCCTCCTGCCCCCATCATCTTCGCCACAACAACGGGTAAGCCACGCGTCTTCATCTCCGGCCGTAGTTGATATGCTCATTACGATGGTAGACAAGCATCCCGAACCGCCCTTCTAGTCAGCTCGTCAAAGGTACGTGTCAAGTTTGTCCAGGTGGCGTAAATTGATTCACCCTCTGCGATAGCAGCCAAGAATCATGCAACCGGTAGAACACCTTTCTCGTACAGAGGCCCTGGACTCTGCTATGACTCCTTCCTTGGACCGATTTCAACACCTGGCCGAAGTCAACACGCCACCAAACCACTGCGAACGCTCCGAGCTTCGTTCTGTCATCTCCGAGTATGATAGTCAGCTCTCCGACCTGCACAAGATTCTCGCGGAAGCCACACAGACCGTCAAATCCATCGAACAACGTGTCGACCAGGTTACTCTTGTTCTCAACAGCGCCAAGAAGATTACACATCCCCTCCGATCCGTCCCGAACGAAATCCTTTGCCTCATCTTTGCGCAGTGCGTCGACTATGAGGCTGGAGGACGGAATTCTCTCTACACGGATCAAGCACCGTGGACTTTATCCTATGTTTGCAGCAGGTGGCGCCGGCTCGTCCTTTCTTTCCCTTCCCTCTGGACAAGGCCGTGTTTTGACTTCACGATATATGCAACAATTGGCCCAGTTCACCGGCAAATGGTGTATCTCATGACTCTCTACATAGAGAGGTCGAGAGCTCTCCCTCTTGACATTACGGTTCAGGTGATGAACGACTGGATAGGACATTATGCCCTTCGCCATATCATACAGGCCACCACAGCCCGGTGGAAGAGTGCCGTTCTTGATCTCCCATTGTCAGAAATTCTTCTTTTCAAAGGGTGCACTTTCCCTCTGCTTGAGAGTGTGAAGATTCAAAGCCGCCACCCAGCCATCGCAAACGAACAAGACGTTGATGTGTTCTTGTCCATGCCACTGCTCCGCTCTATCACGATCACCTCCGAGTCTTCGCTGACCTTTTACTCGGCTCTCATGCCTTGGAGCCAAATCGTTGAATATAATTGTGAGCACCACGCGTTTTCCACGGAGAACTTGGACGTACTCAGGCAGATGACTTCTTTGCGGTCTCTGGTCGCATACGTTTGGCAGGATTTAGCTTGGAAGTCGTAGAGCCCGTTGTTCTGCCGTCGTTGACGCATCTCGAGCTCTCCGTAACTGGGGCTCGAGCCAGATGAAATAAATCTGTCTGGTTATCTAGCGTTTCTTCTCAGGATGCCTCTGTTGAGCCACTTCGCTTTGAATTACTGCGAACCCGACAGTTTATGTCCGGTGTCGTCTCACCCGATTTTCCATCCGTAAAATCTCTAGGAGTTCATCTAGACCTGAAGTCTATCAACCCCGAGAACTTCCTACACTTCCTGTCTTTTATGGATGGCGTCGAGGAGCTGGAACTGTCGGGAGATATCCTCTCTGACAAGCTTCTTGAAGCTCTCACTCCGTCCGAAGATGGAATGCTCGTTTTGCCCCGTCTTCGAGTTCTGGATATTCATAACGCTGTCTATTCTCTCGCCAGTGATGACGGCCCCATACTACCGAGCCCCCTATCATTCCATAATATGTTACATTCGCGCTCCCGTGCACACAAGGTAGGCGGCCCGCCCACTCTCACTCATCCCTTCCTGAATTCATTCACGTAGCGTCTGATCTTTACTTTGAACGAGTTCACAGCTTCCTTGACATGGGAGAGATGAAGCAGCGGTGCTTCGAGATGAGGATTCAAGGCGGTGGGAGCAAGTCCGTGCCGCGATATCGGTCGTCTATCTTGAACCAGATGCCTTCGGTGAAGAAGAGTCGGAGCATGATACAGAGCATTCGGACGAGGACTTCAAGTTGAATATATGGTTGATTTAGTATAGTAATTGAAAACGTTATCCTAACCACAACACGGGCACTTATACAAAGTGTAAATGCGTCGCGTCCGAGTGATTGACGCGAAGATGATGGCGGAAGGAAGACAAATTTGCGCCAGAGTTGTGGCACGTGAGCGTGAGAGGAAGCCTCGGCTAAGCGGGTAACTCTTTCTTCGTCGACCATGGTGAGCGAACCTGTCTTCTAGTCTTCTACCCCTCATTTGTACCTTACCGATACCCACGTAGTCCTCCGAACTCCGGTACACTGCTAACACGCAGCTAGAGCATTGTCCGTCGTTTTACTTTTTACCCAGACGCGACCTTCGACTGATTCAGGACAGTGCACGCTCGTTATACAGGAACTGGTACGTACGACCAGCTTGGACTTTGTGTATATATAAGGCTCACGTTTCTATGTAGGGCATGCGGACCTAACGAAATAGTACGCCCTGGAATGTCACCTCCAAGGACACTTATTGTAACTTTCAACAGTGAATGGATCACTCACCAGCACCGAGATACGCTCTCCTCCATCGTAGGACACCCATCTCTTCTCTCGTTTCTTGCCATTGCCGATGGGCAGGCAACCGGACGCGTCAAATTCGAGATGACCGAAGTGCGTGCTTGTTACTTTCCGATTGTACATGACTGAAGCGATGCAGAAAATGCTGCAACCTTGCGGACCGCCACCAAAGAAGGACGATGATTGAAGGGCCTGATGGTCGTTCTCTCGTAAGTTCACGCAGTTTTTCAAATTCGTTGA